>JAATOF010001308.1:0-12344 GCA_013170925.1 Podosphaera leucotricha | reverse complement strand
GGTGACCGGCAAGATCCAGAAGTTCAAGCTGCGCGAGATGGCAAAAACCGCCTGAGGGCGGTGAGACGCGGCCGGTCCTCGCCTAACCTGCAAAAAAGTCTTCAACACGAAAAGCACGAGACAGCCTACCGCAGCCTCGTGCAAATCTTCTGGTCTGGGGGAAATTCGGGACGCCATCGGCGCTGCGATTGCAGCTGCCTGGGCAGCTGCTGCGCAGCTCCGCGGCAAGGCGTCAGTGCCGTGTGTCGTGCTCTAGTCTGAAGATCTCGTCCTTGAGTTTCAGTTTTTCTTGTTTCAGCCGGCGGATCGCTACGTCGTCCGAACCGGGTCTTGCGGTCTCCTGTTCAATCCGGCGTTGGAGTTGCCGGTGCTTCTCTGAGAGTTCCTGCAGATGTGCAGATAGCGCCATCCTGACCTCCTTTTCAGAGTTGAAGACGAAGGTATTGTTACAGATTTGCCACGGCCTGTCCATCCGGGCCGACAGCATGGCAAACTCAACTTTAAGACAAGAAACGCGGTTCATCTGGAACTAAGCGCCCGTTTCTTCGAGAACTTTATCCAAGCAGTCTGCGGACTTGCTTGCGCACAGAAGAAAATGAGACGATAGTCCGCGCGCCCTGACCTCAAGCGCATTTACCGTCTGCGCTCGGCAAGGCCGGCATTCGAACGAGCAGCAAAACATGCAGCGGCAGAACGACAGGGAGCTTCGGGAGGAGTTGGTCAAGCTTCGCTCTGAGCACCGCGTGCTGGACGACGAGATCCTGGCACTCGAGATAAACGGGACGGCCGACCAGCTCACGATCCGCCGATTGAAGAAGAAGAAGCTTGCCCTCAAGGACCAGATCACCAAGGTCGAGGATCAGCTTCTCCCGGACATCATCGCCTGATCGCGGCTTGCGGCCCGAGGTCAAGAAACGCACCAGCTGAGCATTGGAGCACCGGGAATGAGAACCGGCGCATGCATCTGCGCGTTTCATCACCATGCGCCGAAATGCCGATCCGAAATGAGCCATGCCCGCCGCCGGAATTGATCAATGGCTGTATCCGACCGATCGCGGCCTCTATTGCGAGCCTGCTGGCGTCTTTATCGATCCCGCCCGCCCGGTACCGCGCGCCGTGATCACCCACGGCCATAGCGATCACGCCCTCGCCGGCCACGACGCCGTACTCGCGACCCCCGAGACCATCGAGATCATGAAGCTGCGCCTCGGTGAGGACGGCGCGGGCCGCTTCGAAGCCGCAACGCTCGGCACGCCGCTCGACATCAACGGTGTCTCGCTTCGTCTCGTACCGGCTGGCCACATCCTGGGCTCGGCGCAGGTGGTTCTCGAATGGAACGGACAGCGCGCCGTCGTCTCCGGTGACTACAAGCGCGCCGCCGACCCGACCTGCGCGCCCTTCGAGTTGGTTCCCTGCGACGTGTTCGTGACGGAAGCCACCTTCGCCCTTCCCGTGTTTCGCCACGAACCCGCAGACCGCGAGGTCGCCCGGCTCCTCGCATCTTTGCGCCGCAACCCCGAACGCGCGCATCTCGTCGGCGCGTATGGCCTCGGCAAATGCCAGCGCGTCATTCGCTTAGCGCGCGAAGCGGGCTACGACGCGCCCATCTATCTCCACGGCGCAACGATCGCCATGACGGAGGTCTATCAGCGCCGCGGAATCGACCTCGGCGACGTTCGTCCTGTCCCCGATGTGAAACCCGCCGAACTCGCCGGCGCACTCGTGCTCTGTCCGCCATCCGCCGTCGACGACCGCTGGTCCCGCCGCTTTCCGGATCCCGTCACGGCCTTCGCGTCCGGCTGGATGCGCATCAAAGGCCGGGTGCGTCAGAGCGGCGTCGAGCTGCCGCTCGTCATCTCCGATCACGCCGATTGGCCCGAGCTGATCGACACCGTGCTCGAAACCGGCGCCGAGGACATTTGGGTGACGCACGGCCGCGACGACGCACTCGTTTATGAGCTCGGCCGGCGCGGACTCCGCGCCCGCGCGCTGTCTCTCGTCGGCTTCGAGGACGAGGACGATTGATGGAGCCCTTCGCCCTCCTTCTCGACACACTGAGCACCACGCCGTCGCGCAACGGCAAGCTGGCGCTGCTTTCTGAGTACTTTCGCACGACATCCGACCCCGATCGCGGCTTCGCGCTTGCGGCCCTGACGGACGGTCTCTTTCCGCGCCTGCCGTTGCGCCGCAGCCTTGCGACGCTGCTCGAAACGCGCGTCGATCCTGTGTTGTATGCCATGTCTCGTGACTACGTCGGCGACACTGCAGAGACGGTCGCGCTCATGTGGCCGGAGCCCGAAGTGCGCGCTGCCACACCACAGCTGTCGGAAGTCGTTGCCGCTCTCGCAACCGCGCCAACGACGGAAGTCGCGCCGATCCTCGGCGATTTCCTCGACCGCCTGGATACGCGTGGCCGCTGGGCGCTCCTGAAACTCGTCGGCGGCGCGCCACGCGTCGGCGTCTCCGCCCGCCTCGCCAAGACCGCGCTCGCCGACTTCAGCGGGCATCACGTATCCGAGATCGAGGAAATCTGGCATGCGCTCACGCCGCCCTATCTCGACCTCTTCCAATGGCTCGACGGCAAGGCGCCACGCCCAGACGCATCCGGAAAACCCGTCTTCCGGCCGCTGATGCTGGCGCACGCGATCGAAGAGCAGGACTGGGAATCCTTCGCCGCCGAAGACTTCGCCGCAGAATGGAAGTGGGACGGTATCCGCGTCGAGATCGCTGCACACGGACCCGAAGTGCGCATCTTCTCGCGCACGGGCGACGACATCTCCCGCACCTTCCCCGACATCATCGCCGCGTTCGAAGGACACGATGCGCTGCTCGATGGCGAGCTTCTCGTCGCGCGGCGCGGCGTCGTCGCGCCCTTCAACGACTTGCAGCAGCGCCTGAACCGCAAGGCCGTGACCGGGCGGATGCTGAAGGAAAGCCCCGCGCACGTCCGCCTGTACGATCTCCTGATCGACGGCGCAGAAGACCTGCGCGACCTCGCCTTCCGCGAACGCCGCACACGTCTCGAGGCGTGGCATCAGACGCATGCGCCGCCCCTCACAGACGTCAGCGAACTCATTCCGTTCACGAGCCGCGAAGACCTTGATGCCCTCTGGACCGGCGCGCGCCAGGAAGGCATCGAGGGCCTGATGCTGAAACGCTGGACGAGTCCTTATCTTTCGGGCCGCCCGCGCGGTCACTGGTTCAAGTGGAAACGCGCCGCGCTGACCCTCGATTGCGTGCTCATGTATGCCCAGCGCGGCTCGGGAAAACGATCGTCCTACTACTCCGATTACACCTTCGGCGTCTGGCGCCCGATCGAGCAGGAAACGCTCGACGGTCCGCGCGGCGACATCTACCCGGGGCATGAACTGGTGCCTGTCGGCAAAGCCTACTCGGGCATGACCGACGCCGAGCTTGTCGAGATCGACCGCTTCGTGCGCACGAACACGATCGAGCAGTTCGGCCCTGTCCGCGCCGTCGAGCCCCGCCTCGTTCTCGAAGTCGCGTTCGATGCGATCTTTCCGTCATCGCGCCACAAGTCCGGGCTCGCGATGCGCTTTCCGCGCATCCATCGCATCCGCTGGGACAAGCCGCCCGAGGAAGCCGATACGCTCGACACGGCTCAGCGTCTGATAGGGACGCCTCAAGCCAGTGACACAATTCCGGGCTAGGCCGACAAGCAACAGCGCTTTCCGGATGAGCCACGGCCTCCCCAAATGGTACCCGGAACTCTCCACCGCGTGATTGGCAGACAAAAAGAAACGGCCGGAGAAATCCGGCCGCATCAAAATCATGCTCTGAAAGCCGCGCTCAGCCCGCCGTGCACTTCGTATCGCACGGCACTTCATCACGCTTGTCCACCGTGCCGCGCATCGGCGACATGACTTCGCGGTAGCACTTGCCGTTTTCCTTCACGATCCGCACGAGCTGCTGCTTACTGACGAGCGACTGGCACATCACCTCGAGGCTGCCCTGCGCAAGCTGAAGGCCCTTGGAGTCCGCCGCACCCGCGTGCGCCATGCCGACCAGAAGATCGAAGATGCCGGCCGGCGGAGGCGCCTCGCCCGGCTTCTGAAGCTGATTGTAGGCAATCCATTCGTAGGTCGCCTTGCCGTCGTCGGTCGAGACCTTGAGCGAGATGTCTCCCGTCTCGTCGCAGGCGCCCGCGTCGAGCTTCGTGCCTTCCGCAGTCGAGAGCGCCTTGTACTCGATCTTACAGTCGATGTTGCGCTCCCAGATCTCGTACTGCGCGAGGCGGTGCGAGACTTGCGAGAACGGCACCTTGTACTGCCACGCGTGGTAGGCAGTCATGGCTGTCGGGATAGCGCCCACGATCGTCACCACGAGTGCCGCCGTCTTGAGGAACGGCACAAAGCGGTTCACGGGGCCGAGATGCGGATCATGATCCAGCGCACGGTCAGTCATCGATTTCGTTCCCTCGAATATCGTTGTCTCGGACATCTACTGTCTTGGCTCCACCTGCCGAGCTGGTGTGCCATGCGATCCCTGAACCGGACTTGAGCGGGAAGTTCATGCGCCGTTCAGCCGTCCCCGGGGCTTCGGACCTACGTTAACGCCGTCCGATGGCATTGGCCATGTGGCTTTACTTAACTGTAAGTCGGCTTGTTGGCGGTGCGAAGACAACTATCTCTCTAAAATCAAGGCGCAACCCGGAGGACACCGCCGTGCGTAGCCTTCTCATTTCGTTGCTCGCCTTGACCCTCGGCGTCTCTCACGCCCTGGCCGACACCTCCCCAGACGGACCGGCGTCGACAGTCGGAAGTCCGAAAGTCGCCTCCTCTCAGGACGGCAAGTATTTCGACGCCAATGGCAACCCGACCTACAACATCGGCCCCAACGACAAGGTCGATTGGTACACCTTCTCAGGCTATCGCCGCTTCAACGGGACGTGCGAGGTCTGTCACGGATTTGACGGATCGGGGTCGAGCTTTGCTCCAGACCTCACGCAATCGCTGAAGACCATCGATTACAATCAGTTCCAACAGATCGTCATCAACGGCAAGCAGAACGTGAACACGGCCGAAAACCTTGTCATGCCCGGCTTTGGCGAAAACAAAAACGTGATGTGCTACCTGGACGACATTTACGTCTACCTGCGCGCCCGCGCCGATGGTGCACAAGGCAATGGCCGCCCGGCCTCGCACGAGGACAAACCCAAGACCGCCACCCAAAATGAGAACGATTGCATGGGGCCCTAGGAGCCGGAACATCCGAACAAGCCCCTCAGGCATTTGTGAAGGTATAACATACTCATATTGTGCAGGTATTCCTGACCTTCAACGTCCTGCGATTGCGGAGCGGAGTGCACGTAAGCAACCGGCCGAATAGCCTTCAGCGCGAGCTTTTCTAGATTTGTGGCAATCGCCGCAGGTGATGTGCGCACTGTGCCTTTGAGCCGTCAGGCTCCTTCGTCTCCGGCGGGAAATGAAAAGCAAGGAGAGGAAGCATGACTTACATCAAGGCGTCGTTGGTTGCCCTCGCGGCTGCGCTCATTGCAGCACCGGCATCCGCGCTCACGATCGAAAACCAGGACAAGGCGGAACTGAAGGTCGGCATCGACGAAGGCGAGGCCGAGCACGTAGAAACCGTCGCCGCCGGCAAAACCGCCGATCTGACCGCGAAATGCAAGGACGGCTGCGGCCTTACCGGCCCCTGGGGCTTCTCGTGGATGGCGAGCCCTGGCGAGAAGCTCGTCTTCAAGGACGCGAAGCTGAACGGCGCCACCGTCGTGGAAGGCACCGTCACTCAGTAGCGGTGTCGCTCATCGCTTGAAGCCACGCACTCCCCCTAGCCGTGGCTTTGAAGGTCGGGCGCACCCGGTCTCCTCGCGCCCGACCTTTTTTCTCTCGCGTCTCTACCCGCACATCGTCCGCAAAAAAGAACGAGCCCCGTCACGCCTTGGCGGATCGGGGCTCTCTGTCTTCGATAACCTGCCCAGCCGAGCCGGGCTTATGAAGCGAGGCTCTGGATCTCCGGCCGTGATCGACAACCGGCCTCCGCCCTCGCGCGAAGTCTTTCAGATTTTTTTTTGATGTGAAAACTCAGACGCACGTTGCTTGAACTGCAGCAGCAGGTGCTAGCCGAGCTTGGATCTCGCTTCAGCGCGGGATCCGAGGTTGTGACCAGGTGGCTCCATCCTCCCTCCATTCGCTGTTGAGGAGAGCCGTGGTCCCGACGCCGCGCACTGGCCAGTTGGCGACGCGCAAGACCACGGATAACAGACAACTGTCCTCGCAACCGGGGGTGCTGCTTGTCGATGTACGGAGTGCGGACCCCGTTCAGGGAGACATCACAGCGACAGCCATCTTGCTTATGAGAATCAGCCCGGATCTGCGTTCTGTCAAGACCGTTCGAGCCCCTAAGACGCACCGAAATGCGCACCATCTCTTCGCTGCAGTGCGCAAAAGAAGACGGCGCAGTTAATGCTCCGTAAAGCCGGTATGCGGATGGACATCACGTCCGCAGACAAATCGCGCGCGCGTCTGCTAAGCACCGCCACCATGAAACCCAACGGTGATTTCGAGATCTTTTTAGCAACCGCGCCGGGCCTGGAGCCGATCCTCTGCGATGAGGCGAAGGCGAACGGCTTCCGCGCGCCCAAGGCCGTGCCTGGCGGCGTGCGCATCGAAGGCCGATGGCATGATGTCTGGCGCGCAAACCTGACGATACGCGGCGCAAGCCGCGTCCTCGCGCGTCTGGCCCGCTTTCGCGTCACGCAGCTCACCGATCTCGAGAAACGCGCGCGCAGCCTGCCCTGGGGCGCAACCCTGCGGAAAGATGTTCCCGTGCGCGTCGAAGCCTCGTGCTCGCGCTCGCGCATCTATCATTCGGGCGCGGCAGCCGAGCGCATCGCGAAAGCCATCCAGCAAAGCATCGGCGCGCCGATTTCAGATGATGCCGA
Organism: Podosphaera leucotricha; assembly: GCA_013170925.1. Taxonomy (NCBI): domain Eukaryota; kingdom Fungi; phylum Ascomycota; class Leotiomycetes; order Helotiales; family Erysiphaceae; genus Podosphaera; species Podosphaera leucotricha. Next base: position 5,422 of record JAATOF010001308.1, on the reverse strand, counting down.
TCTCACCGTTGCCGTGCGCTTCGAAAACGACGTCTGCACCGTGAGCGTCGATACGTCCGGCGAGCTTTTGCACAAGCGAGGTTTCAAGGAAGCCGTCGCGAAGGCGCCGATGCGGGAAAACCTTGCTGCGCTCTTCCTGAGCCAGTGCGGCTACACGGGAACGGAACCTGTCCTCGATCCGATGTGCGGGTCCGGTACGTTCGTGATCGAAGCCGCCGAAATCGCGTCCGGCCTCCTGCCGGGGCGTGCGCGCGCCTTCGCTTTCGAGCAACTCGCGACGTTCGACGCGACGGCGTGGCAAACGCTACGCGATGAACGGAACGCCCGCACAGCGCTGACGACAGACCTGCGTTTCCACGGCAGCGATCGCGACGCGAACGCCATCTCGATGAGCGAAGCCAACGCCAAGCGCGCGGGAGTGGATGCAATCACCACCTTCGCAAAAAGCCCGGCCGGTGCGATCGAACCGCCGAGCGGCCCTCCCGGCCTCGTCATCGTCAATCCGCCGTTCGGAGAACGCATCGGCGACCGCAAGAAGCTGCAGCCCCTTTACCGCGGGATGGGGCAAAGGCTGCTCGACAAGTTCGGCGGCTGGCGCGTTGGCCTTATCACCACCGACGCGGCGCTCGCCAAAGCCACCGGCCTCCCCTTCCTGCCACCATCCGCACCGGTTCCCCATGGCGGATTGCGCATCACAATGTTTCAGACGGACCCTCTGCCATAGGGGAGGCGTTTCCGTTTCGCTGCTGAGTTCGGCGAGATCTGAATTGAGCGAAAGAGCTTGCGCCGATTTCGCGAGCGCAAGCTCATGCTTGGTGACGGGCGATTTAGAACTCGACCCAAACACCCCTGCGCCAGTAGCCGCGTCCGACGCCCTCGCGCCAGCGGTATCTGTGGGCTTCCTCTGCGGGCCAACGCCAATTGTCGTCATAAACGCGCAGGCGCAATTCGGGCTTGTAATCGTAGCGTTCCTTGACGCGCCAGCAGTCACCTTCGTCGTTGCAGACAACGGCGGCGGTGGCACTCGTGGTCATGAGGGCTGTAGTCATGAAAGCGAGTGTGCCGGCGAGGATCAGGCCAACCTTGGTCGTGGACATGGGCTCCTCCTGTGTGGGGGCTTCTCTGAGTGTTGGCGCGCTGGAAACGCTCAGTCGACCGATTTTGTTTCCTTGGGGGCGCAGACGAAGCATCTGCGCGACTTGACGCGAGCGCGGCACACCCCGACATGACGGTATTCGTGCGTGAGGACGCCCATGGGTAAGATCTTGATCGTCGTAGGAATTGTGCTGGTCGTTGCCGGCGTCCTCTGGGTGATCGGCGACCGGCTCGGCCTTGGACGGTTGCCCGGCGACATCCTGATCGAGCGCAACGGCACGCGGATCTACATTCCGATCACGACGTCGCTCCTGATCAGCGCGCTCGTGTCGTTCGTTTTATGGCTCATGAGCCCGTGAGCTCCGCGTGTCCGGCAACGGACCATGCGATCGGCAAAGGCGTTGCGCGAACTCGCGCTACTTTTTGTGCTCGAGCAGGATCTGGCCCTTCTGCTTGATCGCGCCTTGGATCATCTCGCCGAAGCGTTGCAGCAGCCAGGGCAGCGTGATCTCGATGCGCACGCTGTCATCAGCGACATCCACGTTGCCGAACGCCTGATGGCCCATCGCGCTCATGCGGAACTGCATGCGATCGCCGGTCCACACCTCCTCGTCGAGCGAGAACATCGGAAGCGTGGTGGTGGCCTTCGCGAGCCCGCCTTTGAGACGGTTGACGGCTTCCGCCTTGCCGAGGCTGTGCGAGATGGTGACGACGAGGGGCTTCGACATTCAGGCTCTCCGGGTTCGCGCCCGACGTAAGTAGGGATTTCGCGCGAAAGACGCCACCGGGGACCGGACGCGCGCATGCGGCCTGTGGATGACCAGTAATTTTGATGTTCTCTTTTTGTTCTTTGTAGGCTATCACGGTCTCAAGCCGCTCGCTGACGCGTCCCGATTGAGGTTACCCCCGCCGCCCTCTCAATCCCGACGCCAGCGAGCGGCCAAACGACCGGGACAGCCTTTCGTCATGCGTGAACTGACGCTCAGTGCCTATCCTTATCCGACGATCGAATTGGCCTGCCGTTATTGTGACCGGCGAGGGCGATATCGGCGCGATCGTTTGATCTTGAAGCACGGCGGCGGGATGACGCTCGATCAGTTCGTGCGCATGGTGTCGGCAGATTGCGGCTTCTCGGAAGTCCGCACGGGGCGGAAGCGCTGCACGGGTCCTTATGTCGTTCCACCCGAGGCACGAGCACCCGAAGTGCCGCGCCATTGCCCACTGATCAAGGAGAAGAAGTTTTTCTGAGACGCTCTCGACCGGGCTCGAAGTCGGACGCCATTTGGTCGCCAACATCTTCCCGCGCTTTAGGGGCGGCGTGATAGGTTCGAGTCGCAGCCGGTGGCCATCGCGACCGCAAACCGCAATCTCAACCAGAAAGGATGTGCGTCGTGCCGAAGGGACAGCAGAAGAGCAACAAGGAAAAGCGCAAGCCGAAGCAGGACAAGAACAAGCCTGGCGCAAAGAAGTAGATTGTTCGTTCGTGCCTTTCGTCGGCCTCGTGGAGCAGCGCAGGCTGCGGCCATGGGGCCGCGATGTGCGATAACACGCCCCGTTTGCCCCACAGAGTCCGTTCCACAGAGGAAGCGCATGATTCACTGGAAGCCCGTTGAAGAGTATGTGGAGCCGAACTGGGTGAAGGACGGGACCGAGTTGCCCCCGTCGCTCTTCTGGCGCACCAAGAAAGGCGCCGTGCTCGGCTACGTCCGCGACGGTGAGCTGTTCGACGCGAAGTGGATCTATGTGTGCGACGCTAACAAGGTGACGCACTTCTCCGAGGTGAACGGCCCCGAGAGCAACGTCGTCGACCTCCAGAAGGTTCGTGATTCGCACGGCGGCGCCTCATCGTCGGATTGAGCGCAGCGGGGGTGCAACCCCTTAAATCCTCGCGAAGTGAAGCTTTTGCCCCGCGGGGCTTCAACCCGATCCCGCCAGTTCCATCAGCGATCACAATCCTCGCCGAAATTTCCCCCAATGCATCCGAGCCCAACATCCAAAAATGCGTTTCACGCAACTAACCAACGAAGCACAGCAGCAGTTGGCCAAGAGCCAAAATGACCATGACCGCATTTATTTCGGTATTTAACGACCACGGCAGCGGGCGCTGCCGCGAAAGACGGAACGTGTTGCTCTTGAAATGCAATTGATAAGCGCGATCGAAAGCAATCTTTGTATAGTAGTACACAAGAACAGTGCCCAGCAGAATACAAAGAACCACCCTGAAAGCCGGATCCAGCTTGGCGTAGGTTTGAGTAAACGACATGACCGTGAGAATAGATGTCGTTATAAACGATATTTTTGTAACGAGCGCTTGACCAACTCGAACCGAAACATGTAGCGCCGGAGTATTTTGGCCAAGACCTTCAAGCTCAAACTCATCCGTCAACACACGCTCAATTGAGCGGTTCAGTATTAATGCATTTATCAGCGCTAAAGTTAGCGAAACACCAGCTAGAGCCACTCCTTCCATCTTTAGCTCCGCGCTAAATCGAAGTGCGTAATGAGTTCACTATCTGGCGAGTGTTGAGTTTTTTTTCGCGTAATGCTGTTTATTGTCTCCGATATACGAGACAACAGATTGACATGCGCTTCGGTGGAGGAAGCACGCTCGGCAACTTTTGCTTTTGTACCAGCGGGAAATTTTAGGATCGCGCTCCAAGTCTTTCGACCACCGTCATAACTCACGACCTCATTAATGGAACCACCCAGTATGCGGGCCGATGCGGGGAAATGCGTGCAGTTCTCCAGAGTGATAATATGCGCGAACCGATATGTATTTTTGTTGTTTCCGGGCAAGATTTCCGTTTCACATTCAATAAAAAAGCCGTCAACCAACCTCGACATGATTCCTTTTCCAACTAAGCCGCCACCCGAAAGCCAGGACTGCCGTAAAATTCCGCAATATCATTAAGGAGGGACAGAGATTCCCCAGCACTCAGAGATTCAAGATGGAATCTCGCCATGAATTGCGCCAGCAACATCCTGTTCAGAGAAAAAATATTGAAATTAAGAGCTAGCCCGGCCACCCTGACTTGTAGAGCTTCTTTCTCCTGCACCTGATGCTTTTGGAACCACGCCCCCATAGTTAACTTTTGCGATTCAGATGCCACAGCCTCTAAATCAATGCGAAAAACAAATGGCTGCTTAGCATTATCATCCGCAAGCCGTTCTAACTCTTGCTCCTCCATGAGATGCGCCCAATGATGCGCCAGCAAATCGGCGGATGGACGGACGAATTGTCCAAGCGTTCCGATTGTGGCTTTTTTCGCAAAACGCGTATTACTTCCAAACCTCACAGAGGAAACTGAGAATTGAGCGTCTTGCGGGTGGGCATCAACGTGAAGATTTTGATAATCGGATGTGACGCTCAAAAAGTCGACAAATGACTCTGCCTTCGTTGGAAACGATATAATAAAATTCGCAAAATTTATTGGATAAGTGTGTTTGTAGGTCGTGAGCGGAGGATAATCCGCAGTGGCCGTCAATATGGCTGAACTACCATGATAGTAACCGCTTCCGGCGTTGGAAAAGTGTAGCCAGACACCGTCATCATCAATCGTCTCAAGCTTGGTGTATCTATGAGATGAGATCATATAAGTGAGCCGACAGCCAAATATCGTTGTTATTTTAACGCTTACAGCTCTTCAAAGCAATTGTATCCTGTGTCGATCCATACGTTGGTTTCAGCCTAAATTCAGCATCGCGCACCATTTTGCTACTCCGCGGCCTGCTTCTTTCCGCTCCCGCTGCTCTTCGCGCGCCGCACCAGCAGATCCTTCAGATAGCGCCCGGTATAGCTCTCCTTGACCGCCGCGACCTCTTCAGGCGTTCCGGCCGCGACGATCTTGCCGCCGCCATCCCCGCCCTCGGGACCGAGGTCGATCAACCAATCGGCGGTCTTGATGACCTCGAGATTGTGCTCGATGACGACGACTGTGTTCCCCGCGTCCGCCAGCTCGTGCAGCACCTCGAGCAGCTTCGACACGTCATGGAAATGCAGGCCTGTCGTCGGCTCGTCGAGGATGTAGAGCGTGCGGCCCGTCGCACGGCGAGAGAGTTCCTTCGACAGCTTGATGCGCTGCGCCTCACCGCCCGAAAGCGTTGTCGCCTGCTGGCCGATGCGGATGTAACCGAGACCGACGCGCGCCAGCGTTTCGAGCTTGTCGCGGATCGGCGGCACGGCCTGGAAGAACTTCGCGCCCTCCTCCACCGTCATGTCGAGCACATCGGCGATGGACTTTTCGCGGAAGAGAACCTCCAGCGTCTCACGGTTGTAACGCTTGCCCTTGCAGACGTCACAGGTGACGTACACGTCGGGCAGGAAGTG
>JAATOF010001298.1:0-10840 GCA_013170925.1 Podosphaera leucotricha | reverse complement strand
GCCTGGGATAGGTTAAGAGCTAAAAATAGATAGCTCCTGTAATATATATAGACTGTCCGCAAGAAGATTTCGAGGAATATATCGATATGTATTTACACATCATCAAAATAGACCAGAATATATCACCTACATCTTTAATAGAATAACCTTCGAACTTCTCCAATACTTCCTAAATACCAAGTTCTGATAGATAAGCTTCCGTATAGGAATGGATAAAGATCAAATTGATCACTAAAAGGAATAGGTCTCACTATTTTAGTATATTTGAAAATCGAGAGTCATGTACCGCAATTGAAGCTTTCAGCGTTGGAGGCAATTACATACCTGCGCTACCTATCTTTTCTGGACAACTTCATATGTCACATTGATTGTTAGTCCCGTGATTGACAAGGTAGAATCAAAGAGATTCATCCACATTTCTAATTTCTACACCCGATTCTAATACCTAAAATACTTATGATTTTAGTAATTATTGCTTTTAATGTTTTTCGCACAGACAGAAACGTTAAATCCTTCAAATCACGAGAGTGCGTGTCAATAGTTGCGATTGTAAGCGCTACGGGGGGCTCATTCGACACTACATAACAGTGAAAGGCATCAATCCGCAAAATACCTAGATCCTAGAGCAAAAGCCCGATCGGTATTATCGACAGCTGAAAATTGAGGGAATAGAAATTGCCGTGTGATGCTATGGTGCAAGCACCTTTCTCATCTCTGACACACGGCCACAAGCGAGTAGCAATCATCTTTGAATTAGAGATGGCTATGCAGGCAAAAAAGTTCAGCTGTTTGTTTTGCCCGTCAGCCCACTCGAGTCACGGTGGGTGTTTTTTCATCGCGTACGTCCAGGTATCATACTCAGATTGCCGAGTTAACACCGCTCGATGCAGCAGCAGCAGCAGCAGTAGTAAAGAAACAGCGGACTGTCTCTTGTTTTCATCTTACCCGTATGAAACACCATCTATATTTGAGCGCTTCGCACCAGCTGGAAAGCCGCTGCTCAAAGTCAGTGGAACCCTGATAAAGGCTTGAACTCATCACAAGATGCTCGGCAGATACAGTCACTATTAGCGCCGCCTCGTAGAACTAACTCTACTCTGGATGATTCATGTGGTGGCTCCCGTCACATTTATCCAGTAATTCAGCACGCAAGATATCCTCCATCTTCGGATTCTCGAATCCCTCAACACAAAATTCGAGGATTTTCAGGGAAGCCCCCATTAGCCAGAATACCAGACCAAACATAAAGTAATCCAGCGTCGTAGAAAGACACCTATTGCTTCTAATACTCGATTAGCTTATATAGTTTCAACGGTGCCGTATCGAGACAATCGGTCAATGACTCTAAATTGTAAGTCAAAAGTTTGTAGTTTTTTAAGAATTTTTCTTGTTAAATATTTAATTTGCATCTCTACGAAACTTTCTATTGACTATTAAATTTGTAAATTTTTTAATCACTGAAGCAAAAAGTGCGGCGACACTCGAGGCCTAGCAGATTCAGGCCTTCTAGCTTAAACCTTTCAATAGCCATCACCTTGTTCTAATTAAAAACGTAAAACTTTTCCAGAGAAGTTTGACAAACCAAGCGCCGTATTATGGATGAAAGTATACCTAATTTTAATATGACTTAAATTTCATGACAACCTGAGCATCCAAATATCAAATAATGGAAATATCCCATATTTAGATTGCTAAAGCTAGAACGATAAATGGGCCTGCCCACTTAATAATATCGTACAAAGCTGATTCAAGTTCACAATATACGTTGTCACACTTGTGGCTGTAGTTAAGAGTTTAACTTAATATGTTGTCCATGATTTGACATCTTTCAAAAATGTAAGATATATTTGAATCAAAGTTAATAGATTCTTGGACCATCCACATGGAACCAGAATAATCTCGTATTTTAAAGATAAAGAGTTGGCTTAAAAATTGCCAACTCTTTTTTTTAAAACCAAAGTTTCCTCAAGCTTATTGGTCTTTTTTATCGACCCAGCTCGGGACGATGCCCCGACAGACATTTTCATAGTCATGAAATAATTGAGTATTTTTGGGAGCCTCTGATGTGGTCCAAAACATAGTCCAGCCTGAGTTAGGCAATTTCCAGCTGCCTCTGCTGCGTTCGAAGTACCATTTGTTAACCGGATTGTTTTTTCGGCTCCGCCAGACGACCCCCTGAGGGAAACAATCGCGAACCATAGCATTAAAAATCAAATCAGCAACTCCACCATTACCCTGAGATCTCTTTAATACTGCAAATTTGTCAAGATATGGTACCATTCGTGTCGTGTCTTTAGGATCTGCACCCGTAGGAGGCTCCCAAGTTAATATTGCACCACCTTCATAGGCACCAGCTACGATAACACCTGCTATTCGATCATTGACGCGGTCTAAGTAAGCAGGAATATTAAGAGTCTGGCCGAAAGAATCATTGATGAGATAAGTAAGTCGCGAAAGGTCTATTTCAGGGCTTGTCAGGGAAATCTGGGAACTTCCAGGTTTCGGAGGAGTCCATGGTGAGATCTTTGGATCGGGAAAGATACGAACAGACATGCCATGCTTGGCAAAAGTTGTGGGAGTTGGTTTTTCTGAGTTGTAAGCAACAGGGATTATGATAGGTTGTTTTCCGCGCCGACTAGCTGGCAGAGAGGATGAAAAAATGGGCTTATCGGTGAGTAGATTATGAATAAGCGGATTTAGTTGACGTCTCGTACCTACCTGAACTGGTTGAGTGAATTTATTTCTATGCGAATTAGCTACTTCTTCAGGACTCGTAAGTATTGCAGAAGAGCTTTTGGGGAGCATTGATAGTACATTTCTGAGAAGTTGGAGATTCTCGAGATGAATTAAGTTTTCCCGCTTGGGCTCGAGTATCATTGTATTCTCATGAGACTTTTGAGCGGAATTCGATATTTTAATATTATTTGAGAGCGAAGCCTTATAACAACCTTGTAGCTCTTTAGATGCCATTGGTTTCATAAAAAAGTTTGTTTTTTCGGGTAGTAATTGTAAGTCTCGCAAGAGAGATTGTTTGGCAGATTCAAATTCTTGTTCCATGTTTAAAAAATCATGATATCCATTTGGTAAATCAGTCGTAGGTATACCACCCAAAGGGTCAAGGATAATAAGCCGATCCACGGAAATTTCTTGTTTTTGCTCTAATTTGCGGGCTTGCGTAGTGATATTACTTGCATGTGATGACAAGTCTAAAGTGATGTTAGCAAATTCTTTTGTTATTGCCAGAATTATATTATCTGCGGAAACTGAAAAAGCTGTTTGACTAGCATTTGTGTACCCAGTCGGTTGGACCACAGGTATGACTCCGCGCCTTAAAGGATTCACAAGCAGGTCTGGAAAGGAGATGTATGTCTGCACTTTTCGATTATCTTTCGAGGCATTTGTATTATCAATCCCAACTACGTTATCGACGAGCCTAGCTCTAATATCTCCCCCCTTTTCAATAGCTGATAAGATCCGAATTGCCTGCTCAGCTTCTAATTCTTTTCTATAGGAATCTCGCTCCCCAAGGACCGGCGGGAGCTCTAGTTTATCATGATAATCTAGAATCACAATGCTTGTTAGACCAAGCCTGCCAAGTTGGGAGAGAGTCCGGCCTATGCCAGTAATAGTCTCGTCTTTTAGTAGTTGCGGCGCCCTAAATTTGACTATAGCGATATGAGATTTCGTTTCCAGGGTAGTTTCACAATGGTATGCTGGCTGTTGCAAAAATTTTGGACTATCTTCTACAGCTGTTGGCGCGTAGAATCTTCCCAAGTTGACGCCGCATGCAGCCAAATTGTTAACTTCTTTTATATTTTTGAAAATCGGCCCATTTCTTGGTGTAAATCGCTGAATGTAAGATTTAGCATCTCTCTTTGTTGCAGCAGAGTTCAAGACTGAGACAAAAAAATCCTTAAATTTGTCAGAAGATGAAAGTCGGATGGATTTACAGTCGCTGGTACCTTTTCTGAAGCTCTAGCCTCTTTATGCGCCTGTTGCTTCTTACGCATACCTTTAACGACTTCTTTTGCCAACTCATCTTTTATGGATGAGGATTTTTCTCTTGTAGTTCCAGAAATTGGTAAAAAGTCACTAGATCTAATTACAAAGTGTCTTTTACAAATAGTCCATGATTGCTTTTATAACCGTTAGCATTATCTCACTGGTCCGTTGAACTTTACTTACGCTTGAAACGGCGATTTTCCTCCTTGTTTTGCATATAACATTGCGTGAAATCGTGGGACATCCTTGAGAAATTTTGGATCGAGATAAATAATTCATGGGAAAAATACAAGATTTATTCAAACGCTACAAGAGCTCAAAGAGTTCCCAGGTGTCGACAGCAAGAGAATTATCATCATATAAATCTTTTTTTTAACTTTGTATGTATCGGTCAAATTCTCTTCTTCATTTTCTCTTAATTGGATATAATTCCAAAATTCATCTAGTTAAATCTTATTCCGCTTGATTGACAACGAATTCTTGCAGGGAAGAGATAAGACCTCTCCCCGCATTTCCGAAAGACCCGCTTAAAGCAGGCACGGGTACCAACTTGAAGTCACACCGTGGGCCCAAAACTTCAGATTTTTATATTAAAGATACATGAGTACTCAAGGTACACTGGCGATCAGAATGTTGAGCAAATCTTACTATAATTTAACAATAACCACTTCAAAATTAATAAATATATATTCGATTGCTCTTAAGTCGTTTCTGAGCGGTAAAATATTTTATTTTCTACGAAAATAATGACCATTGCGACTTTTGATGGCGCCATTCCATCACGAAGTAGAGTCTATACCGATGCCCGACTTAGCCAGAAATTTAGTTTTATTGTCTGTTTAAGAAGTTTAAAAATATCTGCAGCAATCCTAAACGATTTGAGATCAAATTTCTCGGATTTTTTCACGATGAGAAAGCTTTCATAGGATCAGGTTTCCTCCATCACTACCCTACTCGATAATGGTAAGAAAGTAGAAGAAATTTCAAAATTTTTGGGTTGTCATCAATCTATTGTGACTAGATATCGCAGGAAAACAGTGGATCACACTTCACCGCCTGTGCGTGGACAACTACGAAAGCTAACATCTCGAAACAAGTGAACTCTAGCTCGTTTGGTGGCTAATCATGGGACTAAAATGGTAATACGGGCGGCAAGAACAATAATTCTGGAAAGAAAAAATAAAATTTTCTTTTAAAAAGTTAGACGTGCTATGAAAGAGCAGGGCTGAGGGCAGTTTAAAGGGCTAAGAAACTAAAGCTGTCGAAGACGCAGGAGAGCTCAACGGCGATGGGATCCGATATGTCTGGTCTTCTAAAGACCAAAAGAGCAGTCGTTCAAGATATGCTCAAATTTTGGTGCGGTTGCTTGATGATTTGGGGTTGTATGTCTTAACTTAGTGCTGGTGGAATGACTCGTGTGATCAGTAAGATGAATTCGGAGCAGTTGATGAGCATTTTGAGCACTTTTTTGGTCCCAACCGTCGAAGAAGTGGCATACAAACTATTTTCGAACGCCAGAAACGACGTTATTTTTCAGCAAGACAATGGTCCCAAACGTACTTTTAAGGCCATAAACAATTGGATAGCTTCTACGGGTAAAAATACAATGAAGTGGCCATCTCAATCGCTTGATTTGAACCCAATTGAGCAGTTCTAGTGTCTGATCAAATGCCGACTTGGAGAGTACCCGAAACCACCCATTAGCATGCGGGAATTGATGGAAAAAGTGGATGTAGTATGGCGTGGTATCCATGAAAATTCATATCAATCATTAGTTGAAAGTACGGCACCCTGAGATTTGACTGTGAAGAGGGCATAAGGGGGTCGCACTAAACATCAAATGCAAAGATCCCAGCAAGCTGTAAAATTAGTCACTATTTTCGTAGAAAAAAAAATTACTGCTCAAAAACGACTTAAGATTCATTTGAATCTATAATTATTAATTTTGAAGTGTTTATAGTTAAGTTATAGTAAGATTTATTCAACATGGTAGTGTTAAATTAAGACCTTTTGATCGCTAGTACATATATGATATTTACATACAGACATTAAAACACTCTAATCGTTGGTGATCCAAGACTCACATGCACTGCGTACATTTCCAAAGATATGTCCTCGAATTGCTAATACTTGGCTTCTCTTCAGACCCCAGCACTAAACGTCTACGTTTCACGGGACCTCTAGTAAAAAGCCATTGATCTTTCTTTGTTGATCACTCGTTGTGACGCGTTTCCACTCCTCTCCAGTAACCATTGTGGATGTCTTCATCTGATCACAGAAGTTATATGAGCTTAATTTTATGCAGCAGCGTGATGGTTTTTAAAAAGCTTGAGTAGATCTTTCAAATGAATAATATCAGCATCTAATAAGATCTGAGATGGTTAATCATCTTTTTGGGAATTTGGTCCCTTATCCCAGCCACGGCCCATATTTGGAACCAATAATTGAGGGCCTCCATCAACTTCCATAGTCGTAGTGAAATCTGAGATGGGTTACATGTCCTCGAGCCCGAGACCTCTTAATATTTTGTAAAGTCGCCTTGAATAGAGAGTGTTATCGTCAAAGCCATCGCCTTGGCCTTGTTTTCACATGGGTTAGATACGTATTCTCGCGTCTGGGTTCTTAATGTCTGATGTCTGATGTCTGGTGTCTTCAACACTTGTCTTTTTCCCTTGCGCGCATGACCTTCCCAACTACAGCTCGCCAGCTAATCAATCAAGAAGTCTTTTTTGATTTGATTATCTTTTTTTATTGATATATTTTTGGTACTTAGCTCAGCTCTTCTATCCCTCATTCTTCTAGCTTGACTGCCAAAGAGTACTTATTCATGCAGTATGGTTTTGCGTAAATGTGTTCATTCTTAGTGATTCAACCATTGCTCTAAATCATCTTGTAACCTTTTGTAATAATGAAAAGAAGTCAACTTCGATTACTTTTCTATTTAAGCCTTATCATCAATAAATATCAAGGAAGCCTTTAAAAATTTACGCTACAGGATTTGCTGAATGTTGATGCTTTATTGGTGTATAAGGAAACATCTGGATCTGAGCTAGCCAAGTAGTGACTAAGCAATCGTCATTTGTATCTGAACCGTGGCATTCATGCCCTTCCGAACCAGATTATCTGAATATGGCGAACGGGTAGGACAACTACTATCTTATCATGTAAAAGCTAACCAAAACCACGATCCTAGCTCGAGTATCATCGTCGGCCTTGTGGTCGTAATCTTAGCATGTATCGCTGGCTGGTTCCTATCGCCCAAAGGCGAAACCCAAACGTATGTTGCGCGTGTTCCACGGCATCCAACCTCTGCATCCCTCAAGCTTTAGATCCCGACAGATTTACTGCATTTACTAACAGGAATTTAGGATTTGGCGGAGCTCATTGATCCTATCCATCGCGAGCTGCTACATAATGTGGGGTGTGTAGTGCACTCGTGTCCTTGGAGCAAAAAGTGACTAACGACTCTCATAAAGCAATAACCTTTCTTGCGCAATGGCATCCCCTTATCGTTCCGAGACGCGGTGGCTTGCGTGAATCTGCCGTACATGAGTAGAAGTACGGTCACATCGGAACATAATCATTTCTCTTTGGCGTTGGTATTGGAGTGTGAGGTCTATCGACTTAGTATGTAAGAGATATTTTAATCATTGTGTCTATATTGGCTCTCTATATACTTGCAACATCTTTTTATCTGGGCGAAAAAAACATACACATTAGATGACTATAATCGACCATAATGCCAATAACATATCCCTTCAAAATACCATCTATATGGTCAGTTCCACCATCTCAGCATACCCGCATTCCCTACTCACGGGCTAAAACCAATATTTAAAGGTCTTCAAGTTCTAGCGTTGTGATTATCAAAGAATTATCTACTAGTCTTACAGCACGAAAGATAACCAATATATATGGAAATCAGTTGAATCCAGTAAAATTCTAATCTTAGATGAAATGTTTTCGTTCAATTTTCTTTGGACAGAGATTTTTATGGATATTAGCATGCTGAGTAGTCTCCTAGGTTTTTTAAGCTCTTTTACAGGCGGGCACGCAAAATTATGTGGTACGGTTTTCAGGAATATATATCTAGTGAATTTAAGAATATCACTGGTCTCTATTAAGACTGATTCTTCATTCATAAATTTTTTCCCTGAAATAATAGTTTTGGACAGCGAACTTTGGAAAATTAAGTTATGGGGGGTCTGAATACATATGATAAACATTATTAGAAACTCCAAGCTGCCAAGTATGGTCATTTTTTACGTTGAGCTACAAAATTTACAGGAGCGCTATCATTTTAGTTTGTGATTAGCTTAAAATTCTAAATCAAATGATTAACTTGACACCTTGAGATAAGGATGATTAGAGGAGAGAACAGGAAGAAGTGATGACATAAATTTTTGAGCAACGGTACGTATATTTAGTTGTTTGCTTTTGTAGGCAAAGACCAATGGAAGTAACCTGATCGACTTTCAAGGATACGTAAGGCAAGACTAGCCATTTAAGGGTTGAAAATAATTTTCTGTACTGCCAAATTCAGGCAATAAGTAGAAGAGTTAAATACCTGACTATTTCAGCTGCATAGTCTGAATTTGTTAGTGGATAATTACAATGTAAAAGATACTTTGAAGTAACTTACAACATCATACCATCCACCGCTTCCATATTCCGTTTTAGATGGACCTTCCCTACTGAAGCCTAGATTTTCAAACCATCCAACCTCATTCTTCAGGAAAGTCAGCGCTAAGGTCGTAGAGGGTAAATTACGACTCGAAAAATACACTGACCTCATGGGAAATTAAAACTAAATTATCCGCAATACCGGCGCTAGTCATTCGCTGGACATAAGCTGTAACTAAAATTTTTCCGATACCACGCCCTTTAAAACTGGGAAGGACTGCTACCGAATGCAGGACGATGGAACGGCCAGCCTCTTGATGGCCAAGCGAAGTGCGTACCGGATTTTCCGACTGCCAGTCTTCTGGGACACACCTTGAGTCATCAGTCGCAGTCGTATCGTCCGTCTTCGTGGCAATAATATAGCCGAGTAAAACGCTGATAGCTCCGTCAGTTCGGCTCGTTTCAACTGGCTTTCCCGTTGCAAGAGTCTCGGCTTCAAATTCCGAGTCGGGTAATACGGTCGAGAAAATACCGAAGCAGAGCTCACCACACTTGCTAAGCCGATATATTAACTATCATGAGTCAGATAGAGCTTGGAATTTGATGAACTTGGACTTTTGGTCACGTGCTTAAAGAAACCCTCGAATCTCTCCAAGTACAGCCGCCTCGGACCACCCTAACGATCTAACTCAACTCACCTGGTCCCGGGTAGCACGATCTTTAGACTCACTATATGCAGCGTTTTCCAATGCTATACATGATTCTATGTCTCCGAGGGTAAGCGGGCGTGTATAAGGATGGAGATCTTTAGTTTGGCTGTAGTCATCCAGCATCGCCCTCTGCCTCTCCCAGCCGAATAGCTGAGCAGCGTAAGATTTGCGTGTCATTTCTAAAAGTTCAGCCCTCTGACGACTCATATTGGATCCTGAAGTATCGCTCGAGACCAATAATGTGAGGTCGTCAATGTCCGGAGCTGAACACATGTATACCGCTTCGCGTTTGACGCTTCATGAAAATGAAAAAAAGGTGGATGGTCCCGCTTGTCCTCGATAATTTTTGAATAGTTTGGTGTATCGTCTATCTGATAAGAAGTTACAGAGATGTAAAAAAATTGAAGTGAAGATTTGGGACGGGATTGCTTGATGAGTTTTCAATTCATCACCTTTCATGCACTTGGCTTTAGTCTCCTCACTTGGCCGGAGGGTTGATTTTCCACGTGATGTGATAAAGTAATTCGCTGGCACCTTATCAGGCAAGAAACTAATAACCATAACCTTGAAAAAAAGGTCTCAGTCTACGTAACACTTTTAATATTCGTATCAGTGGTCGATCCAGGGAGAATTGATTTGTTTAATGGTTGTCGTATTCCTGCAAAAATTACATACATAGTTGTACATAAGTGTTTAAGCCTTCGTCCTGCTGGCACAAAACTCATGATCCTCTAAATATGAACCTTAATCGATAAGGGACGCTATGACGTAATCTGAAAAAATTATCTCGGTCTAGTAATTATCCGGCTTAGCCGCGATCACGTCGAATTTATGTTGTGTTCCTTGGGTCGGATGGCTTAGCAGTAAGTCATCTGAGCTGGTTATCTATGCGAAAAAACATCCGCTGGTCCGAATCCAGCAGACCCTTCTGCCGTACCATAGAAGTAAGTAAAATATATCTGATTCAGCATAATAGGATAGATCAAGGTTTTTCTCCATTTCCTCTGGGTCAGAAATTCACAGTTGAGGCTAGGGTGAGCTCCTTGCTTACCTAGGTCGTGGCATCAGTGACTGCTGATTATCCATAGTATAAGTGTTCAGTCAAATATTATGTTATGTTTCTTGTGACATTATTTATTTGTTCTAATATTTAAGTAAGTGTAAACTTCCTGTTCACAGGTCTAATTCGGATTTGCCCATTGATGTCTCAGATGTCAAATTAAGCCCTTTTCCAGAATCGAGTCTACCTGGTTCTTTGCGAGCTAAGGTACGCACTGAGCATTAAATAAGCCGCTCAAAAACAAGAAGCCAAGCCACTAATTGTGAGGCTGGCGCTTTCCTCACCCAACTACGGATGTAGTTAGGTGTAAATTTTCCCATTTCGACTTCAATTTCTCAACTTCAATTGAACATAACACAACAACTATGACCTTATTTTGGAATCGGATTCGATAGAATTAAATCTAAATATCTTCTCTATCATTCAACACGTTTTCGGTAGATTT
>JAATOF010001295.1:0-22731 GCA_013170925.1 Podosphaera leucotricha | reverse complement strand
TATAAATTCTAAGTCAAAAAAGTCCCTCCTTTCCAGACCTCCTGCTACCAGACTATAAACCCTAATCTTACGTAAACACTGAAGTGAGCTAGTTTAGATGCCTAAGGCATGTATGTAACATTTAGGGAACCAAAGTGTCACGTGGGTTTCCTCGGTTAAATATTATAAAATCTCTCCTGTGTTGATAAGAAGATATGTATGTTACATGTAGTACTAGCCTATGAATAAATATAATCCTACACCACGTTTCTCTACTTTATAGAGTCATCCTCTCAATAGCCAATTAGTTTATTGAGAATTAATGAGTTCCTCAGTCATGATGTTGTAAAACCATGTCATACATAATACCAGCGTGGCTTTATAATCAAGTCTAAATGGTCTATTTTCCAACGCAATAACTACATTCGGCTGGGAGTCTTCTACAAACAGATCTAATCGTAGTGAATAGTGCCAACAACAAGCTGATTAATCGACTTCAAGTTTATGAGCAAGAGTGAAAGACCTAAAGAGAATCATCCAGAGTGTATGAAGAATTTTACATTTCTCAGACGTCGAATAACTTGGTGCACGTGAAAATCGCAAGACGATGCAGGGGTCTTCAATCGTGAAGTCACGACTGGTTTAATAGTTAGATCGGGCACAAGGTAAATAGAGCTCTGAATGTTCTTTGCCTCATAGTCTAGAGGCCTTCCATGCTAGATCCAATGTGAATCTTTTTGGTATCTCAATCTCTTCGTCTTTTACTGTTACATAGCATACGACTTGAGTGGTTCAAGTAAATCGGTGTCTGGGAAAGTGGTACGAGACACTCTATATTAAGGTGCGCCGTTGAACATCTCGCTAGGCTCAAGCTCATCGACATGTGAGAGCCAATATAGTTCAATCACACATAATTTTGAGCTTATAGCGGACTTAATTCCTGTAAGTCTCCTATAATTCGTCGTTTGTTGATTACCATGCCATCTATTAAGTGATCGAGAGATAAACTCCATTTTAGAAGAGACAATAATTGTTGTCATAGTTCCTGGGGAAGCTTTTCATGATGCCCTTCCATGGTTTGTATATCTTCTGCTATGGTTAACCGTAATTTGGAATAGGATCTTACCCCTTTGTCCATGGGCTCCGGCTGTTCGAATCTTTCCACGATCCCACTTAAGTCTAGTATAATCTCGTCAGAAGAAGTAGTATTCCCAGCAAATATTCTGGTCAATTTAGCACAAGCCTCAGTATAGCAGAGCTGTGCGTTTATTGGAAAATTAATCGGATTTGGTTTTTTATCGAAAGCGTGTGGAACTTGCTTGATCAGGCCGCCATGTACTTTTTTCCCAATCGCATTGCTAGCTAGCCGGACTCCAAATGCGACACCTTCTGCGTTTAGCATATCGTATTCACAAGTGTATAGAATAATATTATCTGGGTAGGCAGCTTCTAGCATCGCATCAGAAGCGGCAGCTGGAGAGAGATAAGGATCGCCGAGGTCAGTCTTATTAAGTGGTATATAAGCTTTGTCGAATAGATTGGTGAGCATCGCTGGAAGATTAAACTTAGGCTTTGGATTGGTGGCACTCTTCTGGCTGCGACTTTGCCGGAAGTCAGTTGGCGGATAAAAAGATACCAAACTGAGAAGGGTAAATGGTGGCATGTTTTGGGAGATTCCCAATGGCACCGATTCTATGTTTGGAAGCTTACTCGTACTGTTTATAGAAGAGGTTTGATACATGCTTCTTAGCCTCGGGAGTGAGATCATTGAAGAGGCTGCCATAGATTTAAATTGATCATCATCTGCAGGGTAGCTACTGCTTTCTATATACGAAAATGCTCGTTTTCCGACGCCATCTTTAAGATCTTTGAGTAGAAGAGGAACGGCAAGTGCAAAATTCCCACCTGCAGAGAATCCGGAGAGAGCAATTCGGTGAGGATCAATGCGAAATTCATCAGCATGAGCTGCCAGATATAAGACCGCATCGGCTGCATCCTCAACCCCCACACTAAAAGGATGTTCAGGTGCAAGACGATATTCTACTGAGGCGAGGATGGCGTCAACGTCACGGACTACTGAGCTTGCCCATCGTGCATCATCAGTGCCAGATCCCAGTGTGAATCCCCCCCCGTGATAGTTGATGACGACAGGGTATCTAAAATCATCGGGTGTACGTTGGTAAGATTCCGGCAGATAAAATATCAGGTTGAAAGTTCCTGGGCAGGTAGATATTCTTGATGGAGCTACTACGGTGAAGTTTGGTTGCTTGGGTTTAGGATGGGCGAAGAGATGAAATTTCATCCCGATGGACATTAGAGTCCGCCAGATGAGTGCTTTAGTAATAAGTATTATATCAGAAAGTTTACCCATTCTGGATATATCAATAGACATGAGAGACGAGAACAAAATTGCGATGAAAATACATATCGACAGATCGCACATACCTCCATGAATCTATAACTGTATATTGTATTCCAAGCGCAAATATACTGCTGGCCCGAGTCACTAGGGATAAGCTTTCAAATAAATCGGAGTAAGTCTTGTATATTGCATAATGATAATAGTGATATATTCGCTCACAATACTTACTCTAAATCATCTGAAAACTTATCCCTGCCGGGTGAAATATATGTGCGTATCTACGCTGCCATGATAGGGCCGATAATGAAGACATTTAGATGGTAAATTTGTGAATTTCGCTAAAAATTTGGTAATAATCACTAACTTATTTTAGCTAGCTTATCAGGAGATTTACGTTGTAGAAAAACATCGGATGTAACCAATGAACAATCAATGAATGAAGCGAAGCATTAGATATTGGCAACTGGAGACCTGTAGAAGGCTGAAAATAACTGAAGGTGACTAACTGACTGACTTTAATTCACCTAGGGAAACCAATAGTGACTAAAGGAAGTTAGCGTGACTATTTAAAATCTCATTACAGAATTGGATATAGAACACCCTGATTGAAGTGGTGAAGTTAAGGCACATGTATTTATGAAACACAATCACTTATTTCTGCTAGAATTTATATAGACATAGCCCTGAGTGTGATTAGTAGGGTTTGAAGTCTGGTAAGGCTATTTCATGCATAAAAGGTGCTAGTTATCTTCTCACAACATGTGTTTGGTTTGAGTGGTGCGATTCAGTAGACGAGCCATATTTACTCAAAACATCAGTGCAAAATAAGTCAATTTTTGGATTTGGATTCAATAAATACAGAGCAATGTATTTTTCTAGTCCTAATCTAGATTCATGCACAATTATTTTGTTATTGCCTCAGCAAATTTCGTAATATACATGAACGTGACCAGTAGCCATGCATGTATCATCATGCATCACGTGATTCACACGACCTAACTCCTTTCCTTTTCCCGGGCGACCAAAGTACACCAACGCCAAATTCACGCCACGCCGCGATCTTTTCCCATCCATTCCAATCGGGTTATTTGTCATCCCAAGCTCTGCCGACAGTGTTCGACTAAAATCTGCTGCACTCGGGTCAAAAGAATTACTCACGACGCCACATATCCTAAAAGTAATTCCGAGCAAAAGCAACCGATTTTCGCCCCTGATCTCTTTCTAACCCATGTCTTTTTATGGAGCGAACTCACTACAACTGCACCAACCCCAAGTGGTTGGAATTGATACAACGCAGACCCGCGCATCTTTGTACGAGACTTGCGTTCAAGGCTAGAAAATATATAAAAAAATGGAGGAATTTGGGTATTCAGAAAAAAAGAAAGTCTGATTTTGTGTCATTCACAGGCTTGGCTGCGGAAATAGTACATAAAGCTGATCTCTTTAAAGTTTTTGTTGTATAAGGAGCCAAGAGGGAGGCGGTCAAGTGTTACAGAGCTGAGAAAATTTACGTGTTTAAATTGCAATAGCTAGTCGTCGAAAATCAGCCGGAGATCTGCGACCGTCGATTGGGCTGCTTTGCATCTGTGCCTTTTGGAGGCGAAGTGTCTCAAGAAGAGCTCTTTCTTCTTCGGTAACGTTCATAATGCGACAATTCTGTGCTGAGGATTGACTATTAATGGACGATGGAGGGGAAGGCGGACCCTGAGATGATTTTGGATATTGGAGACCAGGAAAATGAGAAGGATATTGAGAGATAATATCCGAAAACACAGAATGTGAAGGACGCAACTTTTCTTCATCCGGATCTAATTCAGGCGTCAGATTATCGTATTTTTTGCGCGGAAAGCATAATTTTTCGTAATCCTTCGAAGACCGTACGTCTAAAAACTCGGGAATTGTAGGAGACATCTTTTTCGGCGGCGTTTCCTGTATCGCTGGAGTACAGCTCTTAATCGATCCCAAGTATACCGGAAATGAGTCTGCCTCTTCATCTGAATCTATCGTCAGAGAAAGAATGCTTGTTTCTGTCAGGTCTAACGAAGAAACCACACTCGGTGTCTCCGATGAGGTTTCCGAATACGCGAAAAATATCGGTATTGAACCATCAGACGTATTTGAATGAGCTTCTGGCCTTTTTTCATCAACTGGACTCCATTGTGAATATTTCAAATCGAATTTTGCCTGCGCAGTCTTACCTAAGGTTGGAGACGGAGCGAGAATATTGGTGCTACTATCGCAGAAATCCAAGTAATCTTTATTGCTATCAAACTCCTCTGTCTGGGATATATCTGATTTTCGAAGATCAAATAATGTCGAGTCTACTGGAGAGGCATCGATTCGACAAGCTTGAGTTTCTATCCATGAAGCGCTAGTGACTGGTCGGTCATCGTAGAAATTATGGGATACTGGCCGTAATTTCTTTTGTGAAGTCTTACGCGTACATATTCCTCCAAATCTCTTCTGGGACTCCAGAAATGAATCACTGACACATTTTGCTACATGAATCACTGGTCGAGTGCGAATGATCTTTACTTTCCTTGCGCATTGGTTTGCGGAAGAGAAAGTACCAAATTCTTGTGGAGAAATGATTGGAGATTCTTGTTGAGAGTCGTCACTCCGACTACATTCATTTTCGATAGAAATAGAATCATCATAATTCTGACTTGGTTCTGAAGTGAGGACGTTTGCGTATTGTCTCACGGGGCGATTGTCAGCAGATATTCCCTGTCGAAACCCTCTTATCCTTGGAGCCTGATAAACTAGTGAATCGCCATCACACTTTTGATAAAGAATGCTGTTAACTGGTGGGCTAATGTTCAGATCGATAGACTCTGTCCCTAGAATACGCTGTGCTTTAGAGATTGGGCTGGTGATACCTGAAAAGCTTTCATTCTGTGTCGATGAAGAATGCTTTCGCCCCGGTAGTTGTAAAGAGAATTTGCGAAGTTTTTTCATGGTAAAGACGGACATTTCTCATAGGCACTTCGAACGCTTCTAATCACAAAATATAGTAGCGAGGATGTGATAGGCAAGTATGTTAGACCGCAATTAGGATCGCGGAAGATATTGATGTGTATTTCACCTCAGAAACATTCCCGCAGCTTCTTAGTCAACCCTTGCTGACTACAAGCTCGGGCTACTGACACTAACACTCGGAATACTTGACGATCAATCCGATCAATTCTTTCACCCCTTACCGGTCTGAACTCCTCCCCATCCCTTAGCTGTCGAAGGTTCAGAGAACAAAATGATTTAATTTGAGTCGTCATGCAATGCTGCATAATATCTGAACCCTTTTCATCATGGTCTTGACCTTGATCCGCGAGGACGGTAGGTTTTCGAGGGTCGAGCGGGGTAGAGGGGTAGTTTGGATCCACTCAGATGATAATTCAGGGGTCTGTAGGAAAAATCTCCTAGCTGCATATACAGACTTTAGCAGGGATGTGATCTTAACGCTATATTTAGGGGATACTAGACCACGAAGATTGTGTAAGTCTTGCATGCTTCTTCACCTGGTGATATACAGAGCTTGTTCACCCCACGTATATTCTACCCATCCATGATAGACTTTCATTGAAAAGCCCCCCTGCCAGCGTGTATCAACATAAGATAGAATTCTGGCACTGGAGTGCGCGTAAAGATTCTATTCCACGTCTTGCATATCGCTCTTCAGTAATCTCTTCCTCCTTGGGGATGGGTAAACATTGTCCTGACACATGGACGTGCATGCATAGATAAAAATAACATTTCATCATCCATTAATAACGTCTCTTGTTTACTTCTAGTGAAATTCCGATGCAGCGAATCCCTGCCTCTCGCTTGGCAGCATATGATCTTCCGTATCCATCAATATGGAACATTTCACAACTCAACTGTTTCTACGACGTCGACAACCACACCAGCTGGTCGAGATAAATTACAATGCCAACGCTTGAATTCTCAACAAATTAGATTTTTAAGTAGCTATCAGCAAGAAGAGGACCTCTGCAGCAAATAATCAGTTCCAGATCTGCGAGTGTACTACCGAAATATCAGTAGTGATCAGCAGTTTTTGAGTGCATCTTATTCTGGAAATATTATTGATTCTGTGCGTATCCTCCCCACCAATACCTTTTGATACTAGTATATCATGACGATGACAAAATTCACGCATTGGGACGTGACGAATGAGTAAATTACTTACTCATCGGAACGAAAGCTGTGACAAGATATCTTAAACGATAATTCTTCTACTAGACACAAATGGTTTAAGTGTATTATCTATCTATGGACATACAGATAGAAAGCCTCCGTAGATCTCTATATCTCTTTTGAGAGCGAATTTGCAAAAGGTTAGAGATATTTCCACAGACAGCAGCTCTATGTGTGTAAATATTTTCTCTCTATTCGTTAATTTTACTTCTTGAGTAGTAAAGATGTCAAGATCAAGACACTAAAGGCTTCTACTCACATAGGGAGTACTGTATATTTTTGTCTCGCATCGCATCTTTCATCCATTACGCTTACAACATGTTCGAGAGCCCACAGAAAGATATGCAGTTCTATTAGCCCTTGGGTGACTTATTAATTGTCTACATCTAATAACTATAGAGATCACATGAGAGACGTCTAAAAGTGGGTGTCACTTAATTTTCCTAAAGATGTGAAGATGCTGATAAACAAGTCAATGAATGATATCTGGTGTAAAAATTATTCACATGAACCAAGCAGACACATCTTGTTGTCATGATCATCACCGCGGACAATCTATGAATGTCGTTACGGCTATCTCGGAGGAACTCGTCCGGCGCGAGACAAAATCCAGAGAGATCCGCTTGACCTGAGAAACGCTGATAACCATCAAATGGACCCATGTATTTCTCGTGCAAGACTGAGTATCCTGCAAGTTCGGGATAAGTTTTGTCTATTCATCTCAATGAATGGGGGTTCCAGTTGCGTACAAAGATTAGCCCGAGCTCCGACAACACAGCGATTCGAGCACAGACGTGCCCTTTGAAGTCCGTATGACGAATTCGATGTCGCTCGCGTCCATGGCGTTTCCTGATATGGCTCGTACGAATGGCAGATGAACAAAATCCATTTTCCGTGATCAGGGGTCGGATAGACTTTTCTGTCCGTTGCTCAGCTCGATCTGACGTGTTAATCAATTGGGGTGAGTGGGGAGGGAAAATGAACTCTAATTAGTATAACCCTATATAGGCATAAATTTTAATAAATTTTGGTTGCACCAAACTAGGTAGGCCTAGTGGGATGTCAAGAAGTAACATATATTGGAACTAGCTTTCGGATACAGTATGGTGTAGCAGCTCATTACCGCTTTTGCAGCTACACCGATATTGCAGAAGGTTTAGCAGTCGCATATACTTCATCTTTACCTTGAACTTTATGAAATAAGTTCCTTAAAAAGGCCCCAACCAAGAGACAGATAAACAAACTAAAGTGGTTATCTTATGAGACTTCACTGATCTCTCAATCATTATTCATCAAAATATTTCAACCTCAAATTCTCTGTCGATGACGGCGCTACTGTCCATGCCAGGCTCACAGGTCTAGTTCCACTGAAAAACGCTCACCTATAACATCCAACCAACTCCAGTCGCATAGAGCAACCAAGATTTGAGGGAAGCATATAGCGATGAAGCACAAGATTTCTGCTCAGGCTTTAAGCTAATACAGAATACAGATTCGCTTGGTTTAGGTTATACCAGAATAGTCTCACGTACATAAATAGATGATCAGGTATTAATGTCTATGAAGATGTAACCCGAAATATCACATCACTCAGTCTGATAGAAAGAAAAACACTTTGCTAAACATTGTCGTAGCCAAGAGAAAGCTTGGTGAAGCAGAGATATTTGCCACTGTCGTATCCCGAGCTAAAAACTCAGCGAATGAATACAAAACACACTTGGAAACTTGTCTCTGTCCCAGCAACCTTGGTGGTATAGCTGAATAAGATTGTCGAAAACAAGATGGCATTAGGTTATTTCAATACATGTAATAATCAAGCTTATACAGGATTCGCAAATATAAAATCATATGCTCTCCGGCAATTTGAACCTGCTGGAAGATTCTGAAATATTCCGATAAAGGATAGTTCTTTTCATTAGTATTACTCATAGGCCATATATTTCAATATTTTATCCTACCACCTGCATGGGGCAATCGTAAGTTACGCTCGCGGACCGCCTTGATTGAGACATCTATTCTAGGCGTCATCCCGTGTGGAATGTCTACTGAGAAATTAAACCATACATCCACGACTTCGGATGGATAGATATCTAAGGTGGTGCAGAGACTTTTTTAAATTTTTCTATTAAATGCTAATTTTGTTCAATAACTGTATTAGACAAGAAATTTCCAGATGAAATTTATGTGCGACTTCAATATACATATAGATGCGGCACTGTTGTTAAACCACCCATATAAAGGTATTCAGCAAGATACTCTAAAAAAGTGAAAAAAACGTCATTTCGTTGAATGCGCACATCAATATTTTAAATTAAGAGTATTGTCGTTGATTTATAACACGCAACAGAAAAATGGAATCGTTAAAGGGGATATATTAGGAACTGGATAGATGAGACATATCTGAAATCAGTATCAACAGCTATTCATTTGCAAAGACAAGCCTTTTCACTATCATTCGATTCATCGTAGCAAGAGATGGAGAGGGCCAGGAAATTATCCCGAATATCTAAAGTTTTCTGCTCCGTATCGCAATGCAGCATACTATCGATGCTTTCTCTGATTTATTAAAAATGGAGGCAGCTTTTAAGGTGAGAGAAAATCAATTTCCTGGGATCCATAGTAGCTATAACTTCAAATTCCACCATGTTTTCCTTCCTAATATAAGGTTCTCATGTTTTGGCTTTTTTTATCCTCTTGCAGAAGGCTTCAGAGACTTCGAATATTGCCTATTCGAAGATGTCTTCAACCATTTGTAGCTCGACTCCTTTGGGAACTACCAAACAACTAGTCCCCTATAATTTTAGTTACAAAATTGCTCCAGTGGCTTCAATTTCGTCGGGTGGGTTGAATAGACGAACTGAAAGTCTTAAAATTAACAGGTTCAGCTTGCTGTCAAGTCTAATTCTTGACCGACTTCAGGTGTTGAACTTTGATCATCCGCCTCGGAGTTATCTACTGTTTCCAGTGTTAGGTCAAGGGGGAGGCTTGAGATAATTGCTGACTTTGAACTTCTCTCACCCTGCCTCTCCAGTTCCTGCAAGCGCTCCAAGCTCAAAGTTGGCCGATTTTTAGATTCATTGTCTTCATTGAAATCTACAGCTCGCTTGGCAAGAGATTGTTAGGCAAGGAAGGCTGTAAATTATCTTCGATATTTCGTCATGGTTCTTTTCTTGTCTTTTCCGATTACTGGAAATATATTTATTTTACACTTAATTTCCAATCCCTCTTTACATTTTATTTGTTACAACGTTAAATCTGCAAATTCCATATCTTCTATCAACCCTTAACACACTGGGCAAATAAGCGGCCAACCGCTGTCTCTAAGACGGCAGCGTGCTACTCACAACTACACCAGTTGTGAGGAATTCCGTCAGGAGTCCAGAATTCACATTCCT
The DNA here is from genome assembly GCA_013170925.1 of Podosphaera leucotricha. Lineage (NCBI taxonomy): Eukaryota > Fungi > Ascomycota > Leotiomycetes > Helotiales > Erysiphaceae > Podosphaera > Podosphaera leucotricha. The sequence goes on along the minus strand of JAATOF010001295.1, from coordinate 12,801 downwards.
AATTTCTTTCAAGTTCAATTTTTTAAAGCTTCCAAGCAGCTCTTAATACAAAGGGAAGGTCTCATTCAAAAGACGCTGGCGTCTGGCCATAAATTGGGTTAACTAACGTTCCCATCACAATGTTTTGTGGAAACTATACCCCGTTATTGGCTTTAAAGAGTTATGGGGCTCACCCAAGAGTTTGCTTTATCTGTAGCTTGATATGCTTAAATGCCTTCACAGATTCGGGAATTATAGTTTTCTGGAATTCTGCATCAGCGTGGGCATCAATCATTGCCTTTATTTCAGGTGTTACATAGCTAGATCTGTCCTGCCTCTGGGTGAACTTTGATTACTAGAATATCTAATCGAAATCTGTGATTGAATTTCAATTGCTTCTTCTTTACCAGCTTGCGCTGTGTTTTTGGTCTTCTGTGACTGTTGTAAATGACGATTGAGCCACTCAATAACACATGTTTCGTGAAACTTATTCAAGACTCCTCTAACTTGTAGACACTAGCCAGAGCCTGCCATACGACGAGCAGCCTTCTTTGCGTCTTCAGGCGCTTCTCGTTCTCTTTTCTCGTAAGATTCCTGAGAAATCACTTTACCTAACTGTATCTCCCAGAGTAAACCACTCACTAATTAGTTGTCCAATACTAAAATTAACGAGCATAAGTTTTTTATCCATTTTACGCATAGAAGGATATGTTTTGCATAGTGTACATGTATATCATCCCGATACGATTAGCGTGTCATGAGTATATGCTTATACACACACGTTCATAGAGAAGCGGCCTGTAAGGAGACTCGGTAAGACCCTCTATTTTATATGTACTTAGTACTAAGGTTAAATCCACACCCAAACAAACACCCGTTTGTGCAGGTTATGCTTTCCTCAACTGACTGCGCAGCTTCTACTACAAGTCTCCCATTTTCGACACAATTGCCGCTTCTTGGATATTATTTAGCCTTGGTGTCTAGCTTTTGGAAAATAGGAATTCAGCCTCAAATTAACAGATTATAGCGTTTGTGGGAGCTTGCGAGTGGTATAGTGACAATGGCAGATAAGGGAGCTACCCTTTGGGGTATGCCAATGAAGCACCTCTCTCTCATCACCGTTAGGTTATCCACTGATGATTCGACCTTTTATTCCCACCTAACTGTTCCGTAGCTCACCTTCCAAAATTCCGCCCTTGTATTAGTGAGTCCCTATGGAAGCATTCATCGGCCGATGGAATATACTGGATCTCGACTTACATCCAGAAGATTATGCATTACTCTAGAATTATGCCTGTGCCGTATGGAAATCGCTATCTTACTTCTACGGCAGTTTTCCTAAACGAAGTCGTTAAGCTCGCTGTGTCTCTTACCATCGCCCTCCACGAAATATCTCGTACCTTGCCACCCTCTTCGCCTGCTACAGCTCTTTTTGAGCAACTTTACTTGTCTGTCTTTAGTGGAGACAGCTGGAAATTAGCGATACCTGCCAGTCTCTACACGCTGCAAAATTCATTGCAGTACATCGCTGTCAGTAACATAGACGCTATTCACTTTCAAATACTTTACCAGCTTAAAATCCTAACCACAGCACTGTTCAGTGTTCTAATGCTAGGAAGAGTACTTACTAGTAAAAAATGGATTGCTCTGATATTGTTAACTATTGGGGTTGGTATTGTACAACTGCCCACGACCCAACTGAGTAATAGCTCATCCGTTGAAATTTCAAAAAATAAATTTTACTTTCCCCGAAGTTTCCATGAGTTGGGCAATCTAGCTGACGCACAGCGAGAGGTTGCTCGAGAACTAACGAAACGAGGTATGAGGGAGTTTTCAAGGACTTTTACAAAGCGTTCCGCGACATATGAAGGAATACAAGAAGACCTAGGTTTAGTAAGTCCCCTGATGAACTACACTGTTGGTCTCACTGCAGTTTTAGCGGCCGCAATTATATCCGGCCTAACTGGAGTATACTTTGAGAGAGTTCTCAAAAAATCAACCAGTCATGTTACAGTCTGGACTCGCAACGTTCAAATGTCATTCTATTCTCTCTTTCCAGCACTATTCTTTGGTGTTCTTTTCAAAGATGGTGAGGAAATTGCAAAACGTGGGTTCTTTGACGGATACAACGTCGTCGTTTGGACAGCTATTTTGTTTCAAGCATTCGGAGGTGTTCTAGTTGCAATGTGCATCAATTACGCAGATAATATCGCAAAAAACTTCGCAACGTCTATCAGTATCATTTTGAGCTTTGTGATGAGTGTGTGCTTTTTCGAATTTGAGATCACTCTAAATGTAAGTATAAATATTCCATTTACTACCACCCTAACCAGAACCATTAGGCTTTACTAGGGACAGTACTAGTCATCTATGCAACTTATCTCTATAGTACTCCAGATCGAAACAGCATTAGACCTCCACCAATCAACATTGCTCATTATGAAAAAATAACTATTGACAATTGTCATTCACCAAGCTACGAAGAGGTCCGATCTAAGATAGAAATAAGTTCAGACTCACTTGAAATTTTAAAACCAACGGCTTTAAGTTCAAGTAGACCCAGCAGCCCCTTGAGACATCATTCCCGGGCTGGGAGCTGGAGGGGTAAACGATTTGAATAACCGTACCGTTCATCAAAAGTATGATGAATTTCTCAATTAAAATATTAGACCGATCAGTTTTACATGCTTGGCTCAGGAAAAGGTATCACCTAAAATTCCCACATGATCCCGAAGCTCAGACAGAGCTTATTAATCTTAAATGGTGTTTCTTGCTCCGAAAGCACTTGTTTAAGTGCTATATATGTATGATGGACACAGATAAGACCGATCATAGGCCTTTGACTGGAAGTCTGGTAAAAGTTTTCAATCAATATTTTGTAATTTCTCGTCTTTACCAATTATGTGCTTATATAATATAGGCTGACCCTTTTTGGGTCATATTGAAGCCTCTTTAATCAAGTATTACCTATTATTTGAAGACCTTGTTAAAAATATCACGAGATACGGAGTCTACTGGCCTTATAAGGCCAAGCTTTCTTTTGGTTGCTCTACTACTCTCATTTATCGAGCTATTTAATAACGAAAAGCTAGCTGAATCTTACTCGAGCAACAGTTGCTTACCATTTTAGGGCTTTTGTTATTTTCGCTACAACGTCCGAAATTGAAAGTGCCCGAGGAGGAACACTTAAAGTTCCTTCCTATTTTATCTAAATAAACTAGATCTCATGTGATGATTAACCTTTCCTTGTAATGATCTATATCCTTCGGTTTAGCCCAAGAAAATCTCGAGGCGAGGGTCATTAGAGCTATCTGCCTTGATCATCTTACATTTTTTATAAATTTATCACGGTTTCTTTGAGTTCCTGTTTTTGCCGCTCAGGTATGGATCGGGGGCTTGATCCTCAAATGAAACGCATTCTTCTTAATGCGACAAACATCACCGATAACCGACAAAATCTTAAGGAATTCCATTTCCCAATAAGGCAGCCTTCGAGGGAATGGAGTCTTGGAGCTAGACCATGGTGGCCTAAGCAGAATCAGAATCCACACTTCAACTCGAGCATGCCTCCTGATTTCCTTTCCTTACCTTTAGCTAACTAATAACTTAACACTAGGCTACGATGCATTAGGTTTTTATCCGCAGGAAGTTAAACAAGTGGATATGGATTATCAAACACTATCTCGGATAACTCAAATTAGGGAAACCACCCAGGAAGAGATATCACGAAATATTGATAATTTGGATACTAATTTTCAACTAGAGCAGAACTCACATCACTGTATAGTACCTGGTCAGTCACACTTAAGGGCAACACAAACCGAGCATCTGGGAATGCCCATACAGGCCGCCAGTCCTATGGCATTTCAACCACTACTTCCACTTAGAGCTGAACCACCTATATTTAAGTCTAAGAGCTTACCACATCAAGAAGCAAATGAGAACTCCCAATTTCAACTTAAAAAGCAGCAAGTTAATCAACCCTTGAATTTATGTGAATTTTAATCCTCTATATTCACATTCTATTTTTTGACCAAATTTTATCAGACCGCCATATCCATAGTCCAAAATCTCTTTCAGTATCTGCTAGCTCCTCGCCGTTAGAGAGCTCAACGTCGAGTCCATCGACAAGAATAAGTCTACGTCAGATAAATTCTCGACCGACCTCTAAAATCAATCCGCATCTTAATTTTGAAACAATCGCTTCCAATATCCGAACACCAGAGATTTGTACTCCCAATCAATACATATCTAGCCCATCAAGTCATAGTTTACAGACTCTTGATCTAAAACACGCCCCAATGGTTATTCAGGGGATCCAGTTAGTTTCTCCATACGAACTTCCTGACAGAATTCGACAAGTATTTCCTTACGAACTATTTAATGCTGTACAATCCAAATGTTTTGCTCCGATTTACAAGACGAATGACAACATAGTAGTTTCGGCTCCGACTGGTAGTGGGAAAACTGCCTTACTTGAATTAGCTATTTGCAACCTGACTATGAGCTGTCCTCAAGGACAATTTAAGATCGTTTATCTCGCACCAACAAAGTCTCTTTGCTCTGAACGTTTCCGAGACTGGCAGAAAAAATTTAGTCACTTGAATCTTCCTTGTGCTGAACTCACAGGAGACACTAGCCAGTCTGAGATGGCACGTATCCGCACTGCTTCTATTATTATAACTACACCTGAGAAGTGGGATAGTATTACGCGAAATTGGAGTGATCATCATAGACTTGTTCAGATGGTGAAATTATTTCTAATAGATGAAGTTCATATTTTGAAAGATATTCGAGGTGCAACACTAGAAGCTGTGGTATCTAGAATGAAAGCAATGGGAGCAAATGTAAGATTTGTTACATTAAGCGCCACCGTTCCCAATTCCGAGGATATAGCCCTTTGGCTCGGTAAAGACCACACTAATCAGCATCTTCCCGCTCACCGAGAGACCTTTGGCGAAAGTTTTAGACCGGTGAGACTCCGAAAGCATGTTCATGGTTATGACGCCACATGTAATGACTACGCATTTGAAAAGTTTCTGGATGGCAAGCTAATTTCTTTGCTTCAAAAATATACGCATAAAAAGCCGATAATGATCTTTTGCTTTACAAGAAAATCATGTGAGGCAACTGCTTCTATCCTATCAGAATATTGGAAAAAGCAGCGATTCGAAGATCGCGCCTGGCCTGCTCCTCTAAAAAGGACTGTAGTGGGAAATAAAGAGCTCCAAGATCTTGTCACCAGTGGCGTTGCTTTCCATCATGCAGGCTTAGATGCACAAGACAGGCGCGCTATCGAAACTGGCTATTTAAAAGGAGATATCAATCTTATCTGCTGTACTTCGACATTAGCTGTAGGAATCAATCTCCCATGTCACATGGTTGTTTTGAAGGGCACAGTCGGTTTTCAAGATGGTTTCTTACGTGAATATTCCGATTTAGAAGTTATGCAAATGTTAGGAAGAGCTGGACGGCCTCAATTTGACGATAGCGCTATTGCAATCATCATGACTCGAGTTGATAAGACAGAGCGATATAAGAAGATGATATCTGGACAAGACACTCTAGAAAGTACGCTTCATCTCAATTTGATTGAACACTTGAATTCAGAAATCAGCCTTGGCTCGGTAAAAAATCTGTATCAAGCAAAGACTTGGATCACTAAAACATTTCTCAGCGTCCGAATGAGGCAAAACCCACGTTATTACCATATAACAGGTGTTTCAGAAGGTGGCGATACCGATCAAAAACTCGAAAAAGTTTGTGAAAGGGATATAAATCTACTTCAAGAGCATAAACTTGTTAAAAGTGAAGAAACGCTCACATGTACTGAGTATGGCGAAGCAATGTGCAAGTATATGGTACAATTTGAAACAATGAAATTACTCCTTGGTATTCCAAAACAAGCAAAAATCGAGCAGATTGTAGGTAATACTCTCTATGTTTGGTGTTTTAAGTAACCGGAATAGCTGGAAACTATTTGCTCAGCAATTGAGTTTAAAGACCTCAGACTAAAGCCATCGGAGCGAGCTTGTCTTCGAAAACTAAATACTTCTGCATTCATTAAATATCCTGTCAACCAAACTGTGTCCACAACTGCCCATAAGGTCTCATTACTTATTCAGGTCCAGCTTGGCGGTATTCAATATCCAGAAGAAAAGGAATTCGGAGCAGTCCGTAGACAATTTTTAGTTGATAAAAATATCATATTTGAGCGAATTCAGCGTCTTATTCGATGCGTAATTGAATGCAAAGCCAAGAATCACGATGCTGTCTCAACTCGGCATGCACTTGACCTTGCTCGAAGTCTTTCTGCAGGCTACTGGGACAACTCCAATCTCCAGCTAAGACAAATTCCACAAATTGGACCAGTGGCCCATCGAAAGCTCTCTGAGGCAAATATCAACACCATTCAACACCTCATCACACAAGATACAGCTTCTATTGAGAGAGTTTTAAGCAAAAATCCTCCATTTGGAAAGAGAATTAAAGACATTCTCGTAAATTTTCCTCGCTTGAAAGTCTCTGCTGAGATCAAACGTAATTTAATTACTAAGCAAAGAGAGAAGCCTCAAGTCCTTGTAAAAGCTATTCTTGGGTATGAAAACAATGAAGTTCCTGTTTGGAATAACAGGAAACCAAATGTGGTGTTTATGGCCGAAACGTCTTTAGGGAAATTAGCTGAATTATGGCGTGGTAATATCTTGAAACTAAATAAAGGCTTTGAACTAGAATTTATGATAGTTTTGTGGAAAGCTGAAGAAGCAATAAAATGCTGGATCGCTTGTGAAGATATTGTGGGTACTACTAAGTCTACCATTCTCCGACATAATATACCGCTGTCAAAATTTCCAGCTCTCACACCAGAGTTAGAAGTACTGGATGCTAATTCAAAGAAGGCAACCACAATTGATGAATTTGATGAATTTAGTAATGGTGAATTTAGTGATGAGGAGATGCTGGCTGTTGTGCAAAGCTTGGAAAGGCCTACCAGTAACTATGATTCAGATGACTTATCTGATATTGATAAAGTTGAGAAGAAGTTCAGCCTTACTCAAAATTTAAAAAAGAATCAGTCATTAACAGAACGTCAGAGAGAAGTTAAAGCGTCAACAAAAATGAGAAATGGCAGATGGACATGCCAGCATGACTGTCGCAATGGTGGAGTCAGAAAGAATGGTCAGACATGTAAACACAGATGCTGTCATGAGGGGATCGACAAACCTAAAGTAAAACAAACAGTTCGTATATCTCAAGAATCTATTTCCTTGGCTAAATTCTTTAGAAGCAAGCTATCACAATCTCTCAGAAGGTCTTATTCTATCAACATGGTATCCAAGTCAAAATATTCGGGTTGACTAATAGAAAATTAGGATGATTTTGATGATTTTGACGATTTCAATGAAAAACAGATGAAAAAGGTTTGGATCCCACAAAAAACCATCGTTAATCTAACACTTCCGTTTTAGATCCCCCAAAAAAATTTATCTTCAAACATTAGTTATCAGATATCTTCTAAAACAGGGCAAAATTTCCTTAACGACATAGAAATAATCGATCTTTCTATTGATTCCCCAGATATTTCAGAGGGTCTAAATAATAACGAGTATGAAAAATCGAACAGTCTTAATTTAAATGTTTACGAGGACTGTATGATGATGAAATCCCATTCAGAGAAGGAATTTGAGGACTTAAATACGACTGAAATAAATCAAGAATTCCCACAAGTGGTCAATTCTAAACAGACTGATCAAATGGAGAGTTTAGACAATAATAAAAACTTATCTCCATCAGAATCATTAATCTTTGAGAGAGAACGGAGTCTAAGTGCTAAGACAGAACTATTCGAAAAAAGCTCTACAACTTTTGTTGAATCTCCAAAATTGCGTTTAGATACCGATATTCTTGAGACAAAATTATTTGGTGCTTATATGGATAAATCACAGGATGTGGAGCCAACACCAAGCCTAAGCCAAAGATTAATATCAAACCTAAGTCCAGTCAATTGGGAAGTGAATTTTGAATTATCAAATGAGAATTATGAAGCTGAAAATAGACCATCTTCCACAGAACTAAAGAAAAATTTGGCATCCAGCGACTCAAAGAGGAAGAATTCGTATGGTTCTGAGATGCATGAAGCGAAGCGCCAAAGGTTTACACAAATGGGCTTAACACCGGCAACTCCAGCGTGGGTGGAAGAATTTGACTCGGAGTTGATTAATGAATTAAAAGATTTTGTGGATTTTATAGAATAAGTAGATTTTGTCCAATCTAGCTAGTAAGCTTTCCGGATAATAATGATTAATTTCTGAAAATATTTATTTTGTCCTCAAAACTAGTTTGAGTGTAATCTGAGCTAAAATCTCTCGGGATTGATTTAATTAACGTATTCCACATCAGTACGGACCACCCTTCAGTACAGACCTCTATCCATAAATGGTAGTGATCTCCGAAGATCTCAGAAATTGAAAATTTACAAATTTACAATAATCAATCCAGCACACACAAATTATCCTTGTCAGGATTGAAAGGTTAAATTTGTACCAATCATAATTCTTTATAAGAGTCTGCGCTTGTAAAGATTCCTATCAATACAGCTCGCTCGATGCACCTATCATAATTTTTTATTTCCGCTCAGCTGGCATGTAAACTACAGGAAAGGCACTAAACTAATACTAAACTAATAAGAATTCTCAGCTAGATCTTGGGTTCTGTTTACATATTCTACACCTGTATTCCCGTCTGTTGACTCTGATCCTCGATGCCCTAGACAATTATTAGTCTCTACCCTCTGTCCGAGTTGGATTCACTTACCCTCAGATTGAATCGGATTCACTATCTCTCGGCCTTCTTCAATCGTAAGACATTCTCTTCCTCGAATTCTTCCTCTTCGTCTTCTATCTCTTCTCCTTTTCTGGGCATTCGCCCCTTCTAAGAGGACAACTTCATTTGTCAGAAGTGCAGACGTTACCTCAAAAGTATCTGCTCTTGCAGAGGATTTTCGAGCATACTTCACCACTTGCTCAAAAAGGCAACTCATAGAAGGACGAGGCATTGACTCCAGGTCAGAGATAAGGCTTTCACTAAACTCAAAGTGTAAGGCCAGCTCTTTATCATTCTGCGGCGTTCTCAGAGTCAAATCCTCATGATTTTCATCAGATAGATGCAGGCGGTCTAGGGTCGCTCTTTGTCTTGACTTTAGAGAGGAAAGCACAACATCTGGGTCGAAAGGCACGAGACCAGTAGCTCGAAAACTACTTTTAATGTTATGATCAGTAAAGGCCTTCTCGAAATTTTCTTTGAAGACAGGGAGAAATTCATCTTTAGTTACATGATTTACTCGAAGTCTAGACAGCCTTTCAAGTCCGTTATTATATGCCCTTTTCAACGGGCTGAAGCAACCAACGTCTAATGGTTGAAGAATATGCGATGAATGGGATGGTTTGCAAAGAGTGATTATATTGTACGTTTGACAATATTGTTGAAATTCCACCGATAAATAGGACGCATGCCCGTCTTGAATCAAAAGACGGTACGTGCCCTTTGTGCGGCTCTTGATATGTTCATCGAAATGCTGTAGCCATTTCAGCCCTAGCTGGTTTGTTGTCAAACCATTCTCACTATGTGTGATAACCCAGTCGAGGGGGAGGTCAGAATCTTCAAACCAGGATGTCATGTGAATATGACCTTTGAAGATGATAAATGCAGGAATAGCCCAGCCGGTAGAGTTTATACCTTGAATAATTGTAACCCTTACCAGGTCGGATACTCCTAGGCCTGTTTCTCCTATCCGAGCTAGTCACAACCCTTAAGGAAGATAAAACTCTTATTTGAAAATTGGCTTCGTCAAAATTGTATATGTCATCTTCCAGAATGTTATACTTTGCTTTAGTTTCTCCAAACAGATTAAACCAATTTCTAATGCTAGTTGGATCCTCACATCAGGCACTCTGGTAATCATAATTTCTGTTGAATATTGATTTCAATTCTGATTGACGGCTTATAAAGTCCGTTATCCAATTTTTTCCAATAAGAGGCTGACCCCATGAAGCGAGTGAGAAATCCGCCATTTCTTTCACGCGTTGTGGCCGAGCAGGGTATCCCTGAGAGTCGAGATCAAGAAGATGGTTTACGAGGGCTCTTTCTTCACTGACGGTAAGCTTCAGACAAGTGGACTTATAATCGCGACGAAAACTCCTTCCTTGAATTTGACTTCTGAGTGTTGTTCGAGATACGCCATATACCGCTGCAGCTTTCCGGGGACTTTTGATTTGACCCAAATTAATTGCTTGAACAGCTAGAAGTAGATTGCTTTCGCCGTGTCTAGATTTTGTCTGTGAAACTTGCGACATACTTGAAATTTAATAACTGGAATCTAACGATAGCTTGGCTTAGTGTTATGAGCAGATTCAACTAATTACAAAGGCAAAGAAAAGACTCGTTACTGCCTTTATCTGACGAGATTTGGAATAGAAAGATCACCGCCATGAACTTACAGTGAGAACTACTAAAATTAAAAGCCGTAAGCGATAGTAGTCTACTATGCACTCATAATGTTGGACTATTGAGAGCAATTAACTTGCATTAGGCTATTGTCATAATGTGTCACAAAGATGTTCTATGCGAAGTGTGTATGATTCAGCAGGTGAGTGTTTGCTAGCGCAGACTCTTCAATCCTCAAAAGGATGATTTGTGTGCTGGATTAATTATTGTAAATTTCTAAATTTTCAATTTCGGAGATCACTACCATTTATGGATAGAGGTCTGTACTGAAGGGTGGTCCGTACTGTTGTGGAATACGTCATTCACATACAAAACAACTATTCCAACCATAGCTTTTAGTACCTGTATGTCGCGATTGTCGTACCCCATGTGCCCACTTCTTGGCCAGTGATAAACTCCAAGGGAAACAAACTTATGCGTTGCATTCAAGTCTAGATGCTCTGATTCCTGCCCTGTATCAATCACTGTCGGTATTCTTTCCCCTGTTTTTCTCTCCGGCACCAAACTTCCCTAAATCTTCCTGTTGATCATCGATCATCACATTATAATTGCCATTCAAACTCCTGTTCTCGCAACCATCTCAAACACAGAACGTGCTACCATAAATGAGACAGCTTACTAATCCCTGACTCAATCTTCCAAAGGCCCACCTGTGCTCTCCAGGAAAATTTGTGAAATTATATATTTTAAACCAGGTTGTTTAATAATTATTGTGATTCGACATAAGAAAAAGATCTGTACGCCCTAGTATCCGATTCCAGATTTCCACTTTCGCAGTCATCAGCACTCGCAGTCATCAGCACTTCCCATCATGGCCTGAGCCTCTGTGATATCTAGCTCGACAGGTTCTGCAGATGCGGTAGAACGATTGCCTAGCCTAGTAGGTTCATCAAGCGCATTTAAGCGGGCACTTGTATTTTCATACAAGCACCTCGATTCATGAGCGATTTGCCCGCACGTTTCAGCCCAGATTGTAGCTTGATGATCATCGAAAGATGCCTCATGGGCCAAGTAAGAGGCCGCCTCATTCTCAGGGTTAGTCCTGGCGTTTGCATCAGCTTCTTGGTATTTTGTATGGGCAGCTTTAGCGGCCTTTTCCGCCACCCTTGCCTCCTTTACCCAATGATCCATTTGATCTTTGGCAAGTTTTCTTTGCTCCCTTGCTTGCTTTCTCGACTGGATTGCCCAAAGCTCACGCGCCTTGTTTACAGCCCTTTTCTTGCTCTCTTCCGACCTTTGTTGCTTCCTAGTCGCCTTGGCAATTTCTGCAGCTATCCTGGAGTTTTGGATAGCTCTAACCTCTCGAGGTGTAATGAGATTAGTAGACATTGTCGTATACCCTCGATTCGACTTATTAGTCCAGCGGGTATCAGAGATATTCCGTAATTCTCTATTTGAATTATCCAGGATTCCATTTTGACATTCCAAGACCTGAATCCTACTTCGCCTTACTTCATCCAAGGATCTCCATCTCTCCTCCTACGATTGTATTCTGTGCTCATATGAATCTTCCTGTAGTCGGATACGATTCATCGTATTCTGTGCAGCAACCTTTTGAGATTCTGATAGATTTTCATTTGTCAGTGTGGCGTACTCTAATTCACAGGGGTCCAGATTCATCGGAGATGCGGATCGAAATGATTCAAATTGCTCGGGTGAATTGGTTTGCTCTCTTTGAGCTACTTGGTCAATTTGAAAAGATGCTTGACATCTAAGCCTACCTTTCGATTTAGGAGCGAAAGACCGGCACCTTGAAAGGCAGACGAGGCAAACTCTTTCGTTAGAACGTTTGGACGAATTTTTCCTATTGAGTTATGTTAGATGCACCCTCATTAACTGAAAAGATAATTTTACTAATAATGCCAATAAAATCTGTCTTTGTCAGACCACCTGAACCACTTTCCGAATGCTCATCGACAGCTTAGGAATACTTCGCCTTTAATTGATTGAAAATTCCTAGGTCTGGAGGCTGAAGTATGTGAGTGAGTCAAGTGAGGTGGCAAGCAGAAGGGGAGAATTTTGCTTTCCCAGCAAAATTCAATAAACTTAACACCAAGATGGCTCACATGTCCATCCATGATAAGCAGACGATAACCGCTGTGAAGTACTCCGTTGCCTTCTTGTAAAATGGGATCACTAGCCTGATACTGCTCGGCATAAGACTTAGCCCTTTCCCAAGCTTCTTCTTGACGGCTATGCTTCTCATAACGTTTAGTCCATCCAAGCCCAAGCTCTGAGTTGGACCAATCATTCGGAGAATGTGCAATGCATGCGTCATTACCTAGAGATCTTAATGCATTGTCTGTTCCTGTAAGCTAC
>JAATOF010001294.1:0-16838 GCA_013170925.1 Podosphaera leucotricha | reverse complement strand
CTTTACCATATTTGGCCTCGCTTAATCGTGATCGTCACGGTAGATTACTATGTTTGGGTAAAGAATGGCAAAAAAACCCCTGTAAATGACAGGCGACTTCACTTACCCTTGACCCTCTGTATTATGGTTTACTATATTTAGTCGGGTACCAAACTATGACACTTGGGGATCCTAGTGATAATTTAGTGGGTAATACATGTACATGTCTTGATTTACATACTCTATGTCCAAGGAGGACTGAAGTCGACACCTGCGTGGGCCTCTAAGGCGCCAGATCGGGTATAAGAAATCAAAAAAAAATCGAGGAGCGGGGAGGGATTATCCTTGAGCAAGTGTATGCCAGAAATATGAAGGGTGTACCCTGAAGCAAGTTCACATATGGGGTGCTTCGTTTAACGTGGATATACTACGAACCGCCTCAATCGTGGCCACCGATACAATGTCTGATACTGATCTAGCTGCGTCAAAATTATTTGCGCTCTCTCCAACACCTTCCGCGCTTATTGAATCACTAATTTCACTCATGATATTCTCAATATTGCCAAAGCGCAGCTAAGGATCTATGTGGACACGTTTTTTTGGTTTCGTGTTTTGCAAAAGCTCACGTTGATATTTCAGAGTTTTAGCCCCAGTCGCGAGCGCGACAGCTCTCGTATTCGCAGCTACAAGTGGATTGGAAATTTGCTCATCGTATTTTCGGGGTTTGAGGTCGAAATTGTCAATCTTCTGATACCCTTGTTGTGTGTAAAAATCGATGGGAGTTTTGAGGCGTGTCAAGAAGATAACTCGTGGATAATAGAAGTTGCAACCGTGGTGCAGACTTGCGAGAGACCTAAAAAGAGCTGAGGATCTGAGTTGGGTTGAATGATCATAGACCAGCTGCTCGCCAGCTAGATTTAATTACGCTGGGCATTAGTCCTTCTCTAGCGCGACTGTGGCACGAAATAAAAAATTCTTTTCTTTACCAGTGCTCGCTGCGTCGTTGAGTGCCGAGGACGGATGAAGTGAGCCAAGTTCCTTCAAAAATTGCTGCGCATTTCAACTTGCGACCGGCAGCAGAAACACTCTCAATGATCGAAACTCACTCTATAGTTTCTGGAATTTACATACAGGCCCGCTTTTTTAAGGAGCCGGCAAGGACTTATAAGATAATCTTATATGTCTTCTGTCTGCAGGTTGATCCTCTATCTAATCGCCCTAGAACACTTTCATCTGATTACAAATAGCTGCCTCAGCTCTTACTTGCTCAATCTTCTGATTAACAATAAGAGAAGTTCTAGGATTCTGTTTGGAAAAAGTTGCTAACTATCCAAAATTTGCCTAGGGGATTTTAATCGCCGTTCATTTGAATGAAAAAGCCTGCTATCTCTCGACGACAGGCAAGAGAAGGGAGACAAGCACTGGTTTCCAATTCAAGGATCCATTCAAAACGAAAAAAATTACTTATTTCGGAATCAATCGTTGCAAATTTTGATGAATGTTTGCAAAATTTATCATACAATTGATCCGGCCATGAAGAGTGGATGGAGGGACACTGTATTCCTTGGCTACTGTGCGTTGGCCTGAAAAATTTATAAAATTAAGGTTAGCGATAGCAGCTTCAGTCGATTTTTCTTTGTTGAAATTCACGTTGAGTGCGTACGTGAGTAGGAATAGGGAGTAATGTGGTTAGTGTTCTGGTTGTGAGAGTGTTCGGGAACCCCATAAGCGAGTATATGGAACGACTGCGATTCATCTCGCTTGCTGGCTATTATTTATCGTCTAATAAGGGGCAGATCACCGTTCCTTAAGGATATTGGACGTATGAAAAATCCTCCAACCTTACAGCTGTGCCTATCCGAGGCTCGAGTTTTCCCCATACTTACGTTTAAGCCAGCTAGTGATATCGACTCGGCTGTTCCCACAGTACTTATTTATAGTTATATTCAAAATATGCCATGTCGGATTCCAACCTATCGCCTCTTCGAGGCCTCACCAGCATCCAATTATTTATGCCAATAGCTTCTTATGAATGCTATTGCCGCCGCTTGGATGATTGTGATTAGCTACGCCCCCGATCTCTCTGGACCCTTGTGGGAAGTTTTCGCAGAGGAAAAGGGGTACTGGGGATAGCGATGATGAGACGAAGCTAACCTAGAGCCATGTAAAGGAGCGGCGAGCCTCTAAAGGGACGGAGTGCGGTGCTTGGTTATCCCAGACATGCGAACCTACGGAGCATTGACAGCCGCCACCGCATGATAGTGAAGAATTCGACGTGGCCAGCCTGCTCCCGAGACGTGGCGACTCGTTGGTCAAGTCTCAGCTGGCAGCCGTCGCCGCCGCGTGTTTGGTCTCTGGGGCTCATCGTGTGGATGCAGCCTCGGATAGTCGGCGGATTATTCGATCGGACACGTCTATCCAGATATCTCCGCTGATTTCATGTGCGGAGATTAGTTGACGTGAGTAGCATGCGGCGTGTAGCCTGATCTATGAACACTCACCCACGGGAAAGACGTGTAACATCTTTATCGGAGCCCGTCGCTGCCTGACGAGATCGAATACCCTGCGTGCAATCTATGTGAATCCGAACTCGACTTCTATTGTGTCTTGATCGGGGCGTATGTTTATACTCTGGCTCTTCTTGGCATCGTTTGTCTGTAAATATGCATTTTGCTACATAGCGTGGAGAATTTTAGGGCTTCATTCACTACAATATTGACTAAGCTAGGCGTTGTTTGAACCAGGAAGTTTGTGTAGCGAGTAGATTATAATGGGATTTTGGGATGGTTAATGTAATATTTTAAGGTTAGCGCGTAAATGTAATATTGAAAGGGTGTTCATGTAACTCAGTAGTTGTATTACATACTGTTCTAGCCACAAATTTTGAAATGAACAAATAATCAATGCAATCAAGCTTCTCCTTATGAAGCTAGTTAATTGGTGACTTGAAATCTCCTCGTTACCTTCCCTTGGGGCCATTTGATCAAAAGTTGTGGAGCTTAAGTTTGACCACGTCCTCATGGAGAGATCTAACCACAGCACCACAAACTTTAGGTTAGGAAAATTACATAGACTACTCGTTTGTATTGTTAGTTTCTTTCTCTCAATACATGAAGAGTAAATTCTCTGCAAGTACTTATACGTCCCCTCCGCCAGAATCGGTTTCATATTTAAGAACTTTGTAATTTAAGCCATTTGAGCCCAACAGGACAAACCTTTGATCACTTTTTGGAATTTTTTGTCCATGCTTTCTCACACACAACTTTTCAGCAACAAAGTTTTCGTCAATTGATGTATCGTACTTAGAGTATGATTGTAGGGCGTCTATATTTATTATCCGTGTTATTTTAGGTATTGAATCAAGTGGGTTATGTGGTGTATATTTGATATGAGTATCTCCTCCCAAGTAGGGGAGGCTCACAAGTTTTGACGATCCTATAGGAGATTAAGAATGAATGTTCCATTTCTCAAGAGCGCACGCCTACCGTTATGGATCCAAAGTAAAAATAATGAATCATCATTAGAAAATTTTAAATCTTTGATTGTCCCATCTCCTAGTTGAATCGTTGAAGACTCTACGTGCTGAACCGAACTGGTGCCATTCTCGATTAATAATCTAATTCGAACAATCGTCACTGGTATGCAATAGTCAGTAACTCGGAATAAATAGCTAGGAGAACAACTTACCACAATTCGGCCTTCCTTTCGGTACGAACGTGAGATAAGCTAGGCAGCTTTCGATATCCTACATGTGTGTCAGTCAAAATCCCGGCCAAGCCAATAGACTCGTCACATCTTCATTCATCTTCATATCCATAGGGCTATTTGGCTCAGCAGTTCCAATATAATATCCTGATCCGAACTGCACATTACGCTTCTCGGCCTCGGCAATTTGGCTGAACACAGCACTGGCTTGCTGAGCTAGATTCTCGAAGACTAATCCAACATGAAATAGAGACTTATTATAAGGGAGTCCCTGTGTCTGATTTTTAATTTCTCGGTCGAGAGTTTCGAAGAGTGTGGGATTTTTTCCAGTTTTAATAAATTTAAAAGCTTTTTCTTCGGCCGATAGCTCTGTAAAATAAACTGCTAAAGGACTATTCGGCATAACTGCCTCAAGATAGAGAAGAACTTTACGATGTTCGATAGAAGATTCTTTCTCTAAAATGTCATTATTCGAAGATGTGTCAGAGGTAAGACGTTCGATCTCATATCGTAGCCACGCGGTAAATGAAATAAATAATTCTATCTCATCCGCAATTTGAATTAGAATTCTAGAGCAAAGAAGGTGGAGACACGAAACTGAATCTATAAGGAGATCAATTTGATGGCTAGTAAAGGCAAAAGTGTCATCTGAGTTTTGGAACTTGGCGATACCAGAAAATCGGCTCAGAATTAAGGAAAATCGTTCCAGAGCAGGAAGCATATTCTCGTGTACTATTCGCTTTAGATTTTCAAGTCCTGTCATGACTACTTTATCCCACCTTTTGAGCCCCTGTTAACATCAATATTTTTGGGATCTCAAGAAAAGAACTCTCTTACTCTTTCAGAAAGTTCATCAACCAGCCATTCTTTGACCGATGGGAAACTGTGTCCAGTGGCCACTGAATGATACAATGCTTGTACAATATCACAATGATATTTCTCATACAGAGTCTCATTTATACTACGGAGAAATTTGTCAGGTAAATCTTGCGTAGATTTCCATTCCGCAAACATCAAAAGTTGGACCTGATGAATATATCTTAAAAGGTTTTGAAGCGCTGTGGAGCGAGATGCGAGTAATGGGAGACATCCGCTCGAACTAGAAATGAATCGGAGGTCCATGGTAACGAGAGAGAGGTAATCTTTCTTCGGGTCTTTCATTAGTAGCACATGTGTAGATTTGTAACTGTGGGTAGCATGAAGGACAAGAAAAGAAGGAATCTTTTCATTGATAACTGGAGAGTCAAAAGATCCAATAAAGAACGAGTCATAAATACTGATATGAATTCTACCTTCCTTGGTGCCGATTATGATCACATCAACTATATCACTATCTTTAAAATCAAGTGGACGAAAAATCGCATCCAAAGAAGATCTGGAGCAGAAAATATCTTCACTGTGACTAGTTAATTGGGCATTACAATGCTACATTGTACTGTAAAAACCTACGAGCTTCCCCCTCTGGGCAGAATACTAAGTTTTGGAAGACTGACCTCGACATCAATCAAGGACAAGCACGTAGGTAGATCCCAGGAGAATGAGTCTCCTAATAGCTCTTCATCCTTTTCAGAGCTTCGAAGTGATAACTTAGTTAAAAGAGTTGGAAAACTTCTAGTCTTATTAGCTATATTCGAACACCATCGCATACATGTGACTCCTGATGTCTGATCATCAGTTGAAAACTCATAAACTACTTTGCAACTCTCGGCACTGATTAGTCGCATCGCTCCATCACTCCAAGCTATTGCAAAAAGCTGTCCTAAAACTCGTGAGCCTCTTCAAAAAGTTTTCCCGGTTCAACCAACCATTTGGTTTCCACTGGATACTTTCGACTCGTACATTCTCGTCTTTCTGAATACGTCCATAAACACATTGGCCGTTGAGGCGGAAGACAGAGACCCGCTGATCTACAGTACTAAGTACCACGAGATCCATAGAGGGACAATAACTGATAAGTTGGCGAGATACAGCATTTTGAAGAGTTTTATCACTCAACACCTTGAGTTTCATGGGGTCCATTCCTCAAATCATCGATGCTGTAAGTTACCGGTGCTGTAGTTTCTACCGAAAAGTAAGATTGATTTCCATACATCACGTGGGGGGATTGGACATGCTATAACGTTATATGCTAGAAATTATTATAACACGGTCAATCTCCCAAATTCTTCTGCCAGATTATGGCGCTGCTTTTGATTCAGAAGGGCGCGCTCTTTCCGACAGCGTCACAAATCTGTAGATAAAAGCAAACAAATGAGGCATCAGTAGCTCCGTATCTCGCTGATCTCTTAAATCAGCCGGAGCAAATGGCGCAAGGCAAAGGCAATTAAGAAAGCGCTTAATTTTTCACAGCGCTCCACTGATCATTATGAAGTTATGGATGAATGAAAAAATCTGCGAGCAACTCGGCCGACAACATATTTGATGATGGTCTTCACGTAACTGATGGATTAAGCTTATGCACCGATATAGCGTTAATCAAGTTGACCAAACTCCAAGCGGTTCTACAGAACTCCTGAAGGATTCAACACCTGGACCTCACAAATGATCACCTACAGAACCTTGAAAAGAAGCAACTTGGAATAGGCTCCTCATCGTTGAATGCAACCTTTTCATACTCTGCAATCTCATAACCTTTTATAGTATTCCTGCGCCTACCAACCTCAGTAATACGATGTGAATCTCACTGTGAATATCCAGCCCCACGGGTATCATCATATCAGCCTCGACATTGTTGTATATAATTATGGATGTTCTGGCGCAGACGGTACCAGCCTCTCAAGATCGTCCCGTTTTCATTCCATAATTTTAGGTCAGCTAATATATGTATAGCAAAGGTTCAGAAATATACGTATACCAGTACACTAACAGGAGTTAAGGTAAAACATCCGTCATCTAGATTTTGACCACCCCCAACACAACCGTAGACGCACACCCACACCCACACCCACAGTCAACGTCTCAGAGTCGCGTTAGGTGTTATCAGGTTGTGAATCTATTATTTTCCGATATTCAAAGGCTCTCTTCATCGAACAAACATCACCTCGTTCAATGGATTTTAGTTCAGGTCAACTTAGGCTTGCCGCCGACTCGTGAACAATTTAAAGGCTCGCACATTTCATAGGTACATGACGATTTCCCACATCTGGGGAAAAACTTGGATCATTGTTTTATTGAAAGGAATCCATCAATTAAGGTTCATACAAACTGGGAAATTGATTCTCAGTCTCAATGGGGGCTCCAACTAGTGCCATTAAGCAATAGTTTGAAGAGTAATTCTATTCGGAAGAATCGACCTGGATCGCGTGCTTGGACAGAGAACCCTCAAGAAAAAGACTACTTATGCTGCCTACGTGACCACGGAAGTCATGAGATAACAAAATTGATGGACGTCTGCTTCCTGAATAATACCCACTAAATTTTTTCCCGCTTCCTCAATTATCCTACGTTCTCTAGAGCAGTCATGTTTTGCCCCCCTCAAGATGGCATGTAAGAGGGAGCTTTGATTATTCAGCGAATTTGATGACAGTGCAGGTATAGGTACCATGAATCTTTAAACCTATGACATCAAGAGATGCCAGGCAGCTTTAATAAAAAAATAAGATGAGGGAATAGAACTAGACAAGTTTGCGGCCCATCAATGCGGCCCAGTTTTTCAGTAGCCCCTTGCTGCTTTAGAACACGCCCACTCCTGCCACTATGACTGGTGGGACTTTCAAGTTATTCTGAGACCTCTAATCAAACGATTGATCAAAAACTGAGTTACCTGAAATTCTTTTTTCAATCCCCAAGCAAGTGTTGAGCTTCGTAGTCCCATGAGATTATTAGTCAAGGGGTATAACCATCGTCATACTCAGCGCCTACCTACTTTTTTATAAATGTCCTAAAATATTTGATGCGAAGGATGACTAGCTAGCTATAACATGACGAAAAATTGGTTCATTGGAGGCACAGGTCGAGGCTGGTAGGTCTAGGAAATGTAGGAGGGTCCAAATGGACCCTAATTCAAAGGTAGTGGATGATGAAATAAGAAAGATGAATCTAGAGCATCTAGAGCATATTTAATCCCTAGAAATACCAAAATTACTTTGATCAAAAGTAAACTTCGTATAAAATCCGGTTGAAGTCGATACAGAGAAAATGCTTTCTAAGTATCACAGGAGCATACAAGTCCACCAACACAAGAGTGCTGGAACATGAGACCTCCATCTTACCGATGGAGATCTATTTTAAGAATAGAAGGGTGCAGCACGCCGAGCTCACCTGCAACTTACCAGTCCAACTTACCAGTCCAAGAGACCATAGAAAAGACCTGTCGAAAGATTAGGCAAGTAACAAGAGGAGGTGACAACCGTAGATCTCTTTCCAAGGAAAAGGATAGAGAAGAGTGGTCTAGGATCTGCAGTGGAGAAGAGTCCATCAAGGGACAGGAAGAGCTGGGAAAGATCGCGGCATTCCAAGAGTGGGCAAACTCTTGGCCGCACCAACACCGGAATGGAACCCGAAGAAATGGAATGATAGCCGACCCTGAAGTCTGGAACGCCGCCAATATTTATAAAGAAAAGAAAACAGGCAGACAAAAGATGAATTTCTCGGGAACGCCATTCTATCGACAACGACATCTAAAAATGGCTGAAAGCAGTATTGCTATATAGATAAGAAGTGAACACATCGGGTTAAAATCTTATCTAAACAGAAGGAAAGTCCCTGGAGTTGATGATCCAATTTGTCAGTGGGGATATCTTTCGGAAGGTTATTCTATTAAAAATGTTTGGTGGCGTTAAGTGATATACTCTAGTCTATTCTTAAAACGCCAAGCACGTGGTAGTGGCTTGCCCACGAAGAGTCATAGGAAGGGAAGAGGTATTGAGAAATTCCAAGAACCGGTCATCTGAGGCCATGATGAACAACCCAGAAGATTTTAAAAGAATATAGCAGTGGATCTTAGACCAGGGCTGGTTGGAGCAGTTCCGACTGGCCGGAGAATTGGAGAAGCGGGTACTGGAGAGAGAAGAGATAGAGCGTTTGGCGTGAAGGAAATCTACACTAGGCATAACAGTGTGAGCGCACTTCCTACAGGTAAGCACAAGAACCGAAGAATTCTACCAGGTAGATCAGGGGGTTTTCACCGAAAGGTTTTTCCTATGTATAGTTTCCTGCTTGTGCCATTAAAGGCGCCAGATCAGGCCAATGAAATCAAAATCAAATATCTAGTATTACCCCCTTTCGCAGCCACCACGAACTTTGTTCGTCGCGGCGTCGACTCTACAAGGTTTCGTCTGGTGCTAGCCGGTATCAGCTCTCATTCTTTTTTGGTCCGTTCCCAAAGTTCTTCGACTCCTTTGGGATGCTCTGGGTATCTCCCTAACCGTCTCTTTAACTCACCCCATAGATGCTCTATTGGGTTTAAATCAGGAGATTGGGCGGGCCAATTCAAGCAGGTGATATTATTGGACCTTAAAAATGCTTTGGCAGTACGCGCAGTGTGTTTGGGATCATTATCTTGTTGAAAGATGAGCTGGTCTATAGGGGGCATATCTCCCAGGAGGCACGTTGCCTCCATGCTGCGTGTCAAATTGGGTTAGGATACTTAGGTACTGCCCTGTATCCATTCACGTTTTGAACTGTTTCTCCTTCTTGGAGGCTTTGTTGGACCATCTGCCAGGTGTAATTAACGACGTCACTACAAATCCGATTGATCTTTGTTTCATCAGACCAAATGACTTTCTTCCAATCTTCATTTGTCCACTCCTTGTGCTTTAGGGCGAACTTCAATGAAGTGATTCGTAGAGAGCAAGGGCATAGAAAAATGACGCCAAGGCAAGGTTACCAATACAAATAACCTGAAAGCCGAGATAATAGCAATGTAGATTCTGAGGCCGGGGTAACCACTTTTTTGGCTCAAGTAGTGTATCATGATGACCATCAAGCAACCGTGGGGGTAGAAAGAAACAGACAAATAGCTTATGAACCGAGATACTCTTTCCAAAATGCGATTTCCCGCTTAAAGTCTACGAGGCAAGAAGGCAAGGCAACACTGCCACTGAACCTCCTAAATCCCAGTCGAAAATCGCCGAAGCTTAAAATATAACTGGTAGTGCGGGTGGGTCGTGGAACGAGAATTTCGAGAGCCGTATTGGCTTGGCGTGAATAATTCTGTCGGGATAGGTGAATCTGGGTTTCTTTCATAGGCGCTGAGCGAAGAGGGATAAAGGGAGTTAAGCGAGATGGTAGGAAAAATGTACTAATTAATAAGCTAGTTAGGTGGATACCTTGTGTTCACCATTTTGTGATGTCTCTAGTTTCTAAATAAAATCTCATTTAACATAACTTCGACTACCAAAGACTTACTATGATATTCTCTTGCTCATAAATATTTATGTAGGCCATTGGAAGATGAACAAGTTGACGATGGACGTACATATAATCATCTGTGTCAAGACTCTGGTGAGACGCAGCAACAACGTTAACAACTACTCTTTTCTCTCCTGCATCACCCACCCACTCATCACACGGTGATGCATGATACTTTGATTCCCTTATAGATCACTTGCATCGCATTATCAGATCGAAGGTTCTGCTAACATCTCCGTACATGTACCTCGTCCCAATATGTAACCCCTAGCTCAATATGCCGGCACTTCGTTATCGAATCTGATCTTACATATGGTGCTATCGGCATATCTTTCACTGTTTTGCAGCCATTCAGATTGTTCGTTAACTTGCATAAGTGATAAGTTTTATGACGGGTTTTCTTGAAGGTCTTTTCCTACTCTGGACATAATATCCCCTGGTATTGCACAATCCATGCCATGCTATAATCTGCCTAATTTGGCAGCGATGTGTCCCAAATTCTGTTAATTAGACCATAGATGGTTCAGTTCTTTACTACATGTAGCGTAAACTTTTAAAATTATGATTGGTGCATAAGGGTACACTGCGTCGCATTTAGGACATAGACCTCCTTTTCGAAAATCAGTGCATTGAGTTAAGCCTAATTGGGTAGTAATTGAAATTAGTTCATAAATTAGTAAGCAGTGAATAATTTCTAATTCAGCTATTGAGCCAACTCCCCTCGACACACTTGCGAACACCGGTTCAAAATCTTTAGTCAAAAAAAATCTCGATCTTAAGACCTTCTTACATCCAATATTAAATATGAATCCAACTCACTAAATACGTCTTAATCTTGTGTCTAACAGCACTCCATAGATGAAAACCTCATAGATGAATACCTCACATGTAACCACCTCAACGCCACCTCGAAAAAACCTTACTCGAGACCAACGTGTCGCGGTAAAAACATTGTACAAAGCTGGAAATACCCGAGCTTTATTTCTCAACAGTTCTGTATAACATGCCGACAAGCCGAAATCGCTATTAAAAGTGATTCCTTATCTCCGATACGTCGAGGTAGGCAATCATAGTTGAGTGACCAACAATCAAAGCAAATCGAATGATACATACGGGCTTCTCGTCTAAAAACACTAATGTCCTGTAAGAAACTTGCTGATGGGCCGTTTGCAGAGTGGAATATCAGCAAATATATAATTGAAAGGGCCCTAGCAGAGCTTGGTTACTCATGTTACATTGCTCGATCAAAGACGACACTTTCTATAGAAAATAGAAGAATTCGAAATAGTTGGGCTGAAGAGCACCAGAACTGGACATACAATGATTGGAAGCTTGTCCTCTAGGGCGACGAAACTTGGGTCACCCGGAAACTAAATGAGGAGCTCGAAGATGACTGTATCGTTGACAGCGACCGGAAAGGAAACGGTTGGATGTTTTGGGGCATCGGGGCAGCTTCTCAAGAGACTCCAAAGGGCAAAGTCTGTTCTAGGAAAAAGATTGGGGAACAATGACAGGAGAAAGATATCGCGAAAAAATAATTTCCCTGCTTCATGGCTGGACTGAAAAACGTCCTTTGAACTTCATCCAGGATAATGCTCCATGCCATTAGGCACGTGGCACTACTCAGAGAGCTTCAAGACCGGGGAACTCACATTATTTCCTGGCCACCATCCTCTCCTGATCTTAATCCAATAGAGTCTATTTGGTACAGAATGAAAAAACATATCAAGGCCAAATACCTATATTCTGATGGTTGGAAACGACTCTCGTCCAAGAAGCTTTGCGAAGTGGTGGAAGAGGCCTGGCAGTCTATACCAGACGAGGGTTTGAGGAGACTAGTCGAAAAGATGCCAGCAAGATGTCAAGCCGTAATTCGTGCAAATGGTGGGCATACTAAATATTAAATTTTTGGTGTACATAAAATTTTGTAGAAATTCTAGCACAAATTTGCACTTATAAAATTCAAAAAATTAAATTTGAACTTCCAAATCGGGAACCTACGTCAATTCGCTCTCATAAAACACCAATACAAAAACCCAAGTCTTGACCGAAACATGCTACCATATTAGGATAAGTCGATGGAAGTATTGTTTAAAAACCTCTGTTTAATTCCTGTAAGACACGGTCAATCTACGTTTACTCTGCGAAGGTCTGTAATTTGTGTGTGCTGGATTAATTAATGTAAATTTCTGAGATCTGCGAAAATCACTACCATTTATAGATAATGGTCCGTACTGACATGGATCACGTTATTTCTGATAAAAAGTTGGTTTAGAGAATAATTGTGTTATGATTTAAAATTTAGCGAAAATGAAGGTTGTGAAATATTACTCAAGATAAATGACCCTGTTGTCAGATCCGGAGAGGTAGTCAAAGTCCTACCCTCGGCAGAATTTGACTCCTCACAAATGTTTACGACGCAGTTCTCTTTTCATCGGGCCTCATCCAAAGACTTAACGCTGAGCTTAGTGACCTCATGTGAGAGTTCACATTCACAGGCATTTATGTCATACATTCGCCCCTTCGATTGATTGTTTTTCTTCGGAAGCATTTTGCACTGCTAAAGCAGTGGCATCGCATGAGTTATCAGCAAATTTTACTCGAGCCTGCTGAGTTTTTAAATTCGTAGTTCTCACAGCCTTTTGAGCTGGCTCTGCCACTTTAACTCTATGCTCCATCTGGCTTTTAATCGTTTGCTTTTCTGCCTATGCTGCTTTCCTCATCTCGACTGCCTCTCGTTCGCGAGTCTTTTCTTCATTTCTCTTCTCGGATTCCGTGGACCTGAGTTGACGCACAAGCCTGACACTGTGAGATTATAGCGCTCTAGCTCCCTATTAGACGTGCCTATAAAATTATGAATGAAGAAATTTAACTTATCAAAAAGAATGAAGCTACAAATGGCAGTGAGAGGCCATTAATGATACAGATGGCCCGAAGGGACTCATCCTCACTCTTCTCGGGTTTTGGGCTTATCTACGAATGACTCAAGAGGATGCATCTGCTGCATCAATTGTAACTCGCGCAGCGGCTATTAAAAAGGCGATGTCAGACGAGAGGAAATGCCATGCTGCACGTTAAGTCGCCGATGCCTTAAAAATGCGAAGTCGTCAAATTACTGACCATCTTTCCAAACTTCCGCTAAACTCATAAGTTTTTGTGTTCAGAGAAGGGCGAGGATGAAGTAAACCATGCCGATTGATAGGTATGGATGGCCAGACTTGTCAAATTGAACTTAATGGTCGTCCCGTAAATTTCAGAAGTACAGTGATAAAAATTTTCTACCGCGAATCTACAACTAGTACTCTGGATATATCACCAAATTTTCTTGCACCGGCAATAGCTGACGAGCCTCCTACAAAAGAAATTTTATCAGGTGATCGTACAAATCCTCAAAATCCTCAGCGAAATATAAATTCACGCAAGAGAAAAATGGATAGTTTATTGATAGAAGGAGTTTTCGAGTTAACCCATCAAGAAGCTGAAGAAATTGTAGACGCGCGAATTTTTGGTTCAAGGATAGTTGAAGTAAAAGGTAAAAGCCAGCAACACCATATGAAAAATCGCGACTAGTTATTCAGACTTTCAACAATGAAGGAAAGAAAACCGTACTAACGCAATTCCCGACGATTAAACGGGTCAGCCAACGTTTAATATTGGCAATTACTCCTTAACTAGCTAAACGAGGGATTAGAATATTTTTAAGAGATATAACCCAAGCTTACGTGCAATCTAAATTTAATTTAGCACGCTCTATTTACGCATCGCAGTCTAAGGAGATGTGTAATGATATTCCCCTGCGCACAATTCTCAAGATTATCCAGTATCCCGGAATCAGGAACTCATTGGTTTGCCACTTATCATAACCATCACTTACAAAATCTTGATATGGAGACGTCATCTTACTATCTCTGTCTCCTGATTAGTAAAGATCAAAAAAGTCCATTCGGTATAGTGGGAATGCAGACAGATGACCCTATCATTACGTTGAGCTTAAAAAGGCGAAACTCGTTGCAAAGCCTATAGAAATCACTTACATCTGATACTCCTCTATTATTTAATGGTTTTAAAGTGGAAGTTGACTTGGGACAAAATAGGATCAATCTGACATAGAAAAGACAAATAAAACGCTTGTGTAAATTATCGGCTCAGAGAACTATGAACAAATCTATATCGAACAAAGGGCTCGTGGGGCTTACATTGCTAGTCTAAGCCAACCAATAGCTTCTTTCATGGCTCTGTAGCGGCACAACATCACGATCCAGGCATGGACAATGTAGAGGCTCTTAATAAACGCCTACAAAGGCAGATGAAAAGTCCAGATCGCGGACTTTATCATACACGACTAGATTTAGATTCTGCAAAAGTTGTTTATTTTGGTAGACGGGTCTTTTGCAAACAATTCTGATCTGAGCTCTCAAATTGGCTATATCATCGTCCTTTGAAACAAAAGAATTCTTGAAGAAAAACTCGAAATCAAAGGAAATATCGTGCAGTGAAGCTCGATCAAGTGCAAAAGAATCACTCGAGCCGTTCTAGTCTCAGAACTGTATGGAATGGTAGCTGGTATAGACATGCGAATCTCGCTAACTACAACACTTCAGATGATGACCAGGCAGCTTAAAGTCCCCCAAATATCTGTGGTAGTTTGTACAGATTCTTTTTCTCTCTATGAATGTTTGGTAAAACTTGGTACCATAAAGAATAGACTAATGATCGACGTAATAGCATTATGTCAATCATACGAGCGCCAAAATTGCAGAAATTCGATGGATTAAAAAGGAAACAGTAACCGTGCCGATGCCATGACTAAATCGAATTCTAATAAGGCCCAACAATCACTCGTGAATGCCAACATGTTAAAGATCCGAGTTCAAGGATGGGTTCAACGTGGAAAATATGAAAAAAATGATTAACAGGTTAGCCGAAGATTGCTATTATGATCTATCAGTCAGTCACAAGTTGAAAGGGAAGGTATTTACATTGGCCTTACCCTATGGTTATTGCATGTCATTCATTAGATACGTTTTCTTTTCCCAAAGAAAAATTTGCCTGTGTCAGTTTATGAGATCATAGCGCTCTAGCTCGTTCCTGTTTATCGTTTTCACAGGCTAGGCGATCTATATAATGCCGCGTTTACTCGCGTTGACATGTTTCGTGTGTATTGAAGTGTAGTCGATGTCGTAAAGCGAAAAAAAAAGATTGAGACATTCAATCGAATATCACTTACTTACGACATTTCTGGCCTTAACCTAAGTAATGACCGTACCAACAGACACTTTCTTGCTCTGCGGTTAGAGAACAAGACTCTACAGGTTACCGTGCTGTACCTATTGATGCAAAAGTATAGACTATGCTTAGGTGCACAAGACGTAGATCCGTCTGTTGATTTGATTTGATTTGATTTCTATTCGTATCAGGCTTACGCCCTACGCCCAGAAGGCATGATACGGGTGTGTGATCTATAGACTCACTACTACCTACATGAATGGCCCTACTTGCCAGAAAATCTATTCAACATAGAAGAAGTAAACGAAATATTTTGTCAGAACGAGTGCGCCCTGCATCCTGTCCTAATTTTCCCAGAAGAATACCTAAAGTGAAACCTGTGAAGCTTCTGATGGCCTAAACCTCAAGGTCCAGGGTTTGAGCACCATAACATTTCGTTATGGTCACGAATTCGAGAAATCTCTTTGTCGGGATTATGACTCTGTCACGTGGGTAACGCGCTAAGGACGCGAGTATGTAAGTCATTCATGTAGGATAGAGGAGAAGGAGAGATCGATCGAGAATATATTCATTATTGCTATTCATTCGTGCGCACATTTCCGTATTGAATCAACAGTAAGTGTTGAAGCCCGGGTGACTTTTGGTTATAAACTCTCCGTCTTTCTGCATTGTCCATGGTTCCTGTACCATGACTATATGTGCACCAGCCTCCCATGCTTGCTGCAGCGCTATATCCATGTTTGTTCCGCCGTTACCCGTGTTCACTTGGTGAAATAGAAGGGTATCATGGTCGTTCTTATGTTGATTTCGTAGTGTTGTACTACTCATGAGTTTTCCATCGTTGCTTCCTGAGTGCAAGGTACCTCGATAGCCTTGCCTTTAGCCTCTGACTCTGCCAAAGCGGCTTTAAAGTCACGATGCCCACGCTCTCGGATAACTCGAAGTTCTGCAGGAGTACGTGGTACCACCAAGTCATCCTGTCTTCTGGGTCTGGCCATACATTTGGGGTCAGTCGACTCATGTGGCCCGGCACAGTTTGAGCATTTGGGAACCCTGTTCGGGCAGGTCATTGTCTCATGTCCACAGGTGTATCTTCCACATCGACTTCCTTTGACGCAGGACCTGGTTGCGTGGAAGCCCCAGCATTTTTGCATTGCTCTATGGGCCGACGTCGTACGAATGGCATGGTTGGTCCACTTTCTTCAAAGAGCCTAAATTTTAGATTTGCTGGTTTTTGCTTGAAGTGAATGATCCAGCTTGTGGTGTACTGGACTTCCTTCACGTTGTTGGGGCGAACCTGGACTGGTGTTACGCCACAGGCGGTTTCACATCCCTTTATCACCATTTCTTTTGTCACTGCTAGTCTGCAGTCTAGTGTTTTGATAAAAAGAGGTACGTGGGGCACAATGACGGATGTCCAGTCTGACGCTGCCTCGATGGTCGTGTTGTCCTTCTCAAGAGATGGTGCCACCCTTAGAATTGATTCTCTGAGCGCGTCTGACGCACACTCAATTGCCAGGCCGGACCTGACTTGAGATATTGCCGTAATAGCTGAGGGCGCTACTCCAGCCCGTTCG
>JAATOF010001288.1:0-23118 GCA_013170925.1 Podosphaera leucotricha | reverse complement strand
GGGATCCTCTAAGGCATAGGAGGACCCCCCCTTAAATACTCCTTCGTCTATGGCCCTTATCCCCCCCTAAGGCTACGGCCACCTGCCTAAAGGCAGGATGCCGCTACGCTGGCCCTGCTGCACCTCTCCAACTCGTTCTATCTGCTTGCGGGCTATGATTACGTGCTGCCGAGAGGCAACGTTTCCGTGCTCGGCGCGATCACCCTTCTGGTGTGCTTGCTCCACGTTTCCTTTGTTGCGCTGGAGCAGGCCAGGGCGCGGAAGATCTGCCAGGTCGGTGTCGGCTTTGTCGAAGAACTCGACAGTCAGTTGCTTCGGGTCGTGGCATCGGAGAAGCCTGCGTCGTGTCTCGTGATGCTCGAAGACGTCGAGAGGGTTCGTCGCTTCCTCACCGGGGGTGGTCCGTGCGCGATGCTCGATCTCATGTGGCTGCCGGCGTTCCTGATCGTTCTGTGTGTGCTGCATCCGGCATTCGGACTTTTCGCGCTGGTCGGAATTTCGAGCCTTGTCGCTCTTTCCATCCGACCTGCCGCGACCAAGCGCGGACAGGGCCATGAGATCGCCAATGTGCGTGCGGAGAGGTTCGAGCACGCCCAGCATGTTTGCTTGGCGAGCGGATCTTTGGGACGCGGACTTCTAGGTAGCGAGTTTCAACGCCGCTGGCGGTTTCTTTCACGCCACTATGCGGAAGCCACCGCTTTAGGTTCGCGTGGCATGCTGCGCGATGTGGCTTTCGCTAAAGCTGGTCGTCTCGCCGTGCATTCTCTTTTCGTCGGACTTGGCGCGCTTCTCACCATAGAAGGCGCAATTGGCTACGGCGCGCTGTTTGCGGCGCTGCTCATTCTCGGGCGCACATTGGCCTGTCTCGACGGTGCGTTGGGGCATTGGCATACTTTTACGAGCGCCTGCGAGAGCCACCGCCGCCTCGTCGCATCGTTTGCTCAGTGAGGTGCGTCAGATTTTGAATTCGTCGATGTTGCGGAACGCGGACCGGAGTGCATCGGACCACGCACTGGACAGGTTCTTGAAGTACTCGTCGTCCTGGAAGATGCGCTTTTCTCTGCGTACATCCAGGGTGTCACGCTCATAGAGGAGGATGTCGATCGGCATGCCGACCGAGAGGTTCGATCGCAGCGTGGAATCGAACGAGAGCAGGATGAGTTTCGCCGCCTCGCCGAGGCGCATCTCGGGGCGCGCGACGCGATCGAGAATGGGCTTGCCGTATTTGTGCTCACCGATCTGCAGGAACGGTGTGTCGTCCGTCGCTTCGATGAAATTACCTTCGGCGTAGATCTGATAGAGGCGTGGACGCTCGGTGCCGATCTGGCCTCCGAGGATGAAAGAGGCCGAGAAGCCGGCCTTGGTCATCTCGAGCGCCGGTCCATCGACACGCCGCACCTCACGTACGGCGTCGCCGACGAGGCGGGCGGCGCGGAACATTGACGGCACCGTGAACAGCGTCGCGTTCGCCTCTTCGGGGGAAGCAAGCTGCTCGTTGAGAAAGCTGACGACGGATTGCGTGACGGCGAGATTGCCCGCCGACAAAAGAACGATCACCCGGTCGCCCGGCTGGCGCCAGAAGTGAAGCTTCCTGTACTGGGCCACGTTGTCGACACCGGCGTTGGTGCGCGTGTCGGCGGCGAAGACAAGGCCGCGGTCCAGCCTCATCGCGACGCAATAGGTCATCGCGAACGTCCTTTTTGTTATTCGACAGCCAACTATTGCTGCTGTTGCTGCTGACCGCCTTGCTGCTCAACTTCAACCCTGACGTCAAGGGCTTCGTTGGCACCCCCCCTCTGGGTGCCGCGGATGGGAGCGGCGGACGACGCGTCGAACCCGCAGGCGAGGCGAACATAACGCTCCGTCGGGCACATGCCGTTTGCGGGATCGAAGCCGACCCAACCCAGGCCGTCGATCCAGGCTTCCGCCCAGGCGTGGTGGGCTTCGGAGGGCGCGATCGTGCCTGAAAGAAAATACCCGTTAACGTAGCGAGCCGGGATGCCGATCACGCGGGCGGCCGAAATGAAGACGTGGGCGTGGTCCTGGCAGACGCCCTTTCCTGCGGCGAGAGCTTCGGCGGCCGTGGTGTGCTCATGGGTGGCGCCGATCTCATAGTCAACGGCATCCTGAACGGCGCGCATCAAGGCATGCATGCAATCGAGAACGTCTTTCGGCACCTTGCCGTTGCTGACGCTGCGGGCCAGCTCGCGGATGCTTTTGTCAGGCAGCGTCCTGGCGGTCTCCCGCAGGAAGACGCGGCGCGGGGCGGTTTCGACGAGACCGCGCACGATGCCGCTGCGATCCTCCGTTTCCACCAAACCCGATGCTTCGATCGTGACGCCATCGTGCATGCCGCTGATGGATGTCAGGTGGGTGAGATTGCCGAAGCCATCACGATACTCGACATTCTTCTCGAAGCCGGGGGCATCGATGTTCCAGGTGATCAATTCCTGGCCGTCGAACGGCGGAGGCGTGAGACGCAGGGTGCGTATGGAGTAACGCGCCGGCGTCTCGTATTTGTAGGTCGTGATGTGGCGAATTTCGATGAGCATTCGCCCCCTCAAGTCGCGAAGTGATAGGCCTCGGAGATCTCGTGTCCCACGCGATTGTTGCGCGCGATGAACTCGAGCAGAAACTCGTGAAGGCCGGATTGGAAAATCGTGTCGATATTGCCTTTGTTCAGAAGAGCGAGCGTCGACTTGGCCGTGCTGAGGCAGGGCTTCTGCTCTCCGTAGAGGTTCGACAGCTCGTCGAGCGCGTCGTCGATCTCGCTGTAGCAGGCGCGCAGCGAACGAGGCATCGCACGGTTCAGGATCAAATAGTCGGCGATGCGCCAGGAGCGGTAGCTGTCCTTGTAGACCCAGCGATAGCTTCGGTGCGCGGAAACGGAGCGCAGGATCGACTCCCACTGCGCATTGTCGACTCCGGTACCGATCATGTTCGTCGACGGCAGGAGCACGTAGTACTTCACGTCGAGAATGCGCGCGGTGTTGTCGGCGCGCTCGAGGAAGGTTCCGAGCTGGCTGAAATAGTAGGTGTCGTTTCTCAGAATGGTATTGAGGAGCGCGCCGCGATAGGCAGCCGAGCGTTCCTTGATCCAGTCGAGAATGCGGGGAAGCGCATCTGGGCGCAGTGTCTCGGGACGTATTGACTGAAACTCAAGCCAGGAGCCGTTGAGAGATTCCCACATCTCTCGCGTGAGCGCCGTGCGCTGCGCGCGCGCGTTGCGGCGCGCGGTGGCGAGGCAGGCGTGGATGCTCGAAGGGTTTGAAACGTCGAAGAGCAGGAAGTCGACGACATTGCGGGTGTCGATTTCGCCGTACTTGGCATTGTACTGCGCGGTGCACCCTGCGCTCTCGAGTGTCGACGCCCATTCCTGCTTGCCGTCGTCTCCGCTTATGCGTGGCAGGAGCGCGATGCGATAGCCGGCCTCGATGAGGCGAGCCATGTTCTCGGCGCGCTCGATGTAGCGCGAGAGCCAGAACAGATCGTTTGCCGTGCGCCCTAGCATGTTTCAGTGCGATCCCCTGCGGCGTTTCTTTGGATTTCGTTCTGGATTCGTCTTTGCGTTCTCAGTCCTGCAAGACCCACGTGTCTTTGGTGCCGCCTCCCTGGCTGGAGTTGACGACCAGCGAGCCTTTGCGGAGCGCGACGCGCGTCAGCCCGCCGGGCACGAGGCGCACCTGATCACCGATGAGGACGAACGGCCTCAGATCGAGATGGCGCGGCGCGATGCCTTCCTCGGTGAGTGTCGGGCAGGTGGAGAGTGCGAGAGTCGGTTGCGCGATGTAGTTGTCGGGCCTTGCCTTCACGCGCGTGCGGAATTCTTCGACCTGTTCCTTGGTCGAGGCGGGACCAACGAGCATGCCGTATCCGCCAGAGCCGTGCACTTCCTTCACGACCAGCTCAGCCATGTTGTCGAGCACGTATTTCAACGCGTCGGGCTTGCGGCAATTATAGGTCGGCACGTTCTTCAGGATGGGCGGACGGCCCATGTAGAATTCGATGATCTCGGGGATGTAGCTGTAGATCGCCTTGTCGTCGGCGATGCCTGCGCCCGGCGCGTTCACGATCGTAACGTTGCCGGCGCGATAGACGTCGAACAGTCCGGGTACGCCGAGCACCGAGTCCGGGTTGAAGGTCAGCGGGTCGAGGAAGTCGTCGTCGACGCGCCTGTAGAGAACATCGACGCGCGTGAGACCCTGCGTCGTCTTCATGTTGAGGTAGCCTTCGACAACGACGAGATCCGGTGCTTCGACGAGTTCAACACCCATCTGGTCGGCCAGGAACGCGTGCTCGAAGTAGGCGCTATTGTAGATGCCTGGCGTCAGCACAGCGATGACCGGATCGGTGTTGAGCTTTTCCGGCGCGACGCTCTCGAGCGTCTTTCTCAGGTTGTCGGCGTAGTTCTCGACGGGCGCGACGCGGTTCTCCGCGAACAGGTTCGGGAACATGTGCATCATCGTTTCACGGTTCTCCAACATGTAGGAGACGCCGGACGGCGTGCGCGTGTTGTCCTCGAGAACGTAGAACTCGTTTTCGCTGGTGCGGACGAGGTCGATACCGATGATGTGCGAGTAGATGCCGAGCGCGGGCTCGACGCCGATCATCTCCGGCACGAACGCGCTGTTCTGGATGATGAGCTCAGCTGGGATGCGGCCGGCCTTGATGATCTCCTGGCGGTGGTAGATGTCGTACATGAAGGCGTTGAGCGCCTTTACGCGCTGCTCGATGCCGGTGGTCAGGCGGCGCCATTCGGCGGCGGCAATGATGCGCGGGATGATGTCGAACGGGATGAGGCGTTCGGCTGCTTCCGAGTCCCCGTAGACGTTGAAGGTGATGCCGGTGCGCCGAAACAAAAGTTCGGCTTCTGCGCTCTTCTTGCGCAAGTCCTCGACGCGCAAGGACTTCAGCCATTCGGATACGGCGGTATACGGTTCGCGGACGTCCTGTCCGAAGCCGTTCATTTCGTCAAAGGGTGGCTTCAACTGTGCGGCCCTGATCTGCTCCATGCTTCCGGTATGGCAAGAGCCGGGCCAGATTTGGTGCATCTGAAAAGACCAACAATTTCGCGGCGCTGGCTACCTGACAGTGCCTACTGGATTACCACGTGCCTGATGGATGTGCACTCGTCGCGGGAAGACGGCCAACAAACGGGCAGCAGGTCGAATTGGTTGCGTCCGGTGGCGGTCCCCCCTCGGGGGGTGTGATGCTCGCGGCTTTTCCGCGAGGGCGACGTTCGACGCGGGTACGACCCGCTGCCTTGACCTCGCCGAATTTTTGTTCTTTTATTTCTGTCATGACAGAAATAACTGAAGACGCATCGCTGCCGCCCGCAATAGAGCGGTTCGTCGTGGCGTGGGGCGAGATGGGCGAAGCGTGGGGCGTCAATCGCTCGGTCTCGCAGATCCATGCCTTGCTCTATGCCTCGGACAGGCCCCTCGCCGCCGACGAGATCGCAGATCGCCTGAAGCTTGCGCGCTCGAACGTCTCCAATTCCCTCAAGGAGTTGATCTCCTGGTCGCTGGTGCGGCGGGTGTCGGCGCTCGGCGAGCGGCGCGAGTTCTTCGAGGCGGAAGCGGACGTCTTCGAGATGGTCCGGCGCATCGCGGCGGGGCGCAAGCAGCGTGAGATCGATCCGGCAGTCACGGCGCTCCGCCAGTGCATGGCGGCGGCGGATGCAGACACGTGCGTGTCGGCAGAGACGCGGCGGCGCATCCGGACCATGCTTGAACTAACCGAGAAGGTGTCGCGCAGTTTCGATGAAGTTCTGCAGCTCCCGACGCCGGTTCTCGCAAAGCTCATTGCGATGGGCGGCGCGGTTGCTCGCGTCGTCGGTTTTGGTCGCCCCCGGCGGACGAAGACATCCGAGCGAGGGGAATAAAGAGGTCCGGTCATGGCAGACACTGCGGTCCAGATGGATTTGTCCGTCGGCGTCCCGTGTCCGATCGCTGACGCGAGCCCGCCGGAGAAGGTGGTCGATTTTCGCTTTCGCACGCTTGTCGGCGAGGACGGCTGGGCGCGGCTGCCGCCTGCCGTGCAACGCCGGTTTTCGAAGCGCCTCGGTCCCGGCGCAGTGATGGTCTATGCCGGTGAAGTGTTGGAGACGCGTCTCTCTCGCCTGGGGCGCGTGGTTGCCTTTCTCGCTCGGATCATCGGGGCGCCGCTGCCGCTCGATAACGGCATGACCGGCGGCGCCACGGTGGCCGTGATGGAGAACGAAGGTCTCGGTGGGCAAAGCTGGACGCGTACCTATGCGCGTGCCGGGCGGTTTCCGCAGGTCATTCACTCCGCGAAATGCTTCTCCGGCCGGACCGGGCTCGAGGAGCACGTCGGCTGCGGTATTGGCATGGCGCTCAACGTTTCGGAGGAGAGCGGCGCGCTCGTTTTTCGTTCCGTCCGCTACTTTATTGCGATTGGCCGCTTCCGTATCGCGATCCCCCGGATGCTCGAGCCCGGTGCGATGGAAGTCGTGCATCACGACGAGGGCGGCGGTCTGTTTCTATTCACGTTGCGCCTCAGCCATCGCTGGCTGGGCGAGCTGGTGTTTCAGTCTGCCCGCTTTCGGGATAGCTGAGCCCCTATAGAAGCGGGCGATCTCTACTGCTTGCACTCGCCGTCGTGGTCCTTGCGGGCCGCGGCGGCGATGCGTTCGCAGTCGTTGCCGTAGGTCTTGCCGTCACAGCCGCAGACCGGTTTGTAGATCTTGGTGCATGCCTCGGTGCGCACGACGCATTTGCCCGTCGGGTCGTCCTCCTTGCACTGTCCGGTGCCGACTTCGCAGAAGAGACCGACGGAGCAGCTGGGGCCTGTGGCGCCGCCGCACGCTTGGTCGACGCCGGACTGCGCGCGCGCCGGCTGGATGGCCGCAAGTGCAGTGAAGGCGAGAGCAATGGGCAGCAACGCCATGTTGCGGATCGAGAGAAGCGTCATGCGACCTCCAAAATCATTGTTCGTCTCCGGCGTGAGAGTATGCGAACGCGCGGCGGACCTGCTAGTTCATATGGCGAACGAGCGAGGTGCCCCTTCTCCGCCCAGATTGAAGCGTAGGGGCGAACGCTTGCATATGATCGGCATCAAGCGGGGAGCGGGCCCATGGTTACATCACCGAAGGAATGGGCGGCTCTCTTGGGGGCGGATCGCGACTCGGATGAGCGCACCATGGCGGCACGCACGCGCGTGCTGGCCCGCGTGCTCGGTTATCTGGACGAACATTTTTCAGATCCCGACGGAGAGCGCCCTCCCGAAGCCGTCGTTATGGAGTTCGCGCAGGTTCTGGTGCTCGCCGAAACCATGGAAG
Source organism: Podosphaera leucotricha (assembly GCA_013170925.1). NCBI lineage: Eukaryota > Fungi > Ascomycota > Leotiomycetes > Helotiales > Erysiphaceae > Podosphaera > Podosphaera leucotricha. The sequence goes on along the minus strand of JAATOF010001288.1, from coordinate 15,818 downwards.
CCAAGGGCAAGGGCGCCAAGTTCAAGGAGCTTTGCGACACGATCGTGCATCTGCATCTCAACTGGGACGAGGTGGACCGGAGCGAGGCGTTCGAAGCGATCGCGAAGAAGGTCGCCGTGTTCAAAGGGATCATTGCGTTCTCGGACGCGTGGCTGGGCGTCGAGACGCCTCAGCAGACCCGTAGAACTCCGGCGGCCAATGCGTTGCCGTTGTTCGATGAAGCCGACGTCAAAACGCGTCTCGTTCGCCCGTCACAGATGCGCTCGTGATTTTCGGGGTGCGGCATGGCTGCCAGCCGTCTTGGAAAGCCGGGGCTTTTCGTCCTCCTTCTGCTTCAGGGGTGTCCTCAGGCTGTCGCGCACGAGATCGAGCCGCCCCAGGATGTGCGAGCGGGGTGCAGGTCGGCGACGGACGGGTGTCGTGTCTGCAAGCTCGATGAGCAGGGGAATGTCCTTGGCTGCTCGTTTCCCGGGACGGCGTGCGAGGCCGCCGCCTGGACTTGCAACGCCCGGAATGCCAAGCCGGGGGCGCCTAGCCCGGGCCAAACCGGAGCTGGAACCTCGGAGCCGGGCAATAAATAACGCGGGCCGGGACTTACGGGGTGTAGTGGCCCCATGTTCAAGTGCTCTTGCGTCCGGGGCGATCACCCGCTATTCACCTCCGCTCGGCTCGCACATGCCCGGTGAATTGACCACGTCACCGCGCGCGACCGAAGCAAGGCCGGAGAGGTGGCAGAGTGGTCGATCGCGCCGCACTCGAAATGCGGAGTACGGGCAACCGTACCGGGGGTTCGAATCCCTCCCTCTCCGCCAAACACCGCCGGTTGCCCTCTATAGCGCGGTATTGCCGCCGATCATCGCGCTGGCACGATGACGCAAATTCCATCTAGCTTGGGAAATTCAGCTGAAGCTGAAAAATTTCTGCGCCCTGCCGCACTATGGGCAGCCGCCTGCGCAGGCTTGGCGCTCGCGATATTCGAAGGCAAGCAGCCACGCGACACTCGACCGAGGGATGCCATCAAGGCGGGGGAAGCGTTCGGACGTGGTAGTCCGCGGGACAGAATGCTCCGGACGCTCGCGTGGGCGGCTCAATCTGCCGCCAAAGAAAGTGGCTCCGAAGCTGCCAAATACGCGGCACGCTCCGCGATGTTAGCTGCTGCAGTAGCCTACACTCATACAGACGTGAATATTGGCAAACAGGGTGTTGGCCAAGCTAGGCATCTACTGGGACCAGCTGTTTACGCGGCACTGGCTTGCGAAGTTGCTACACAAAAACAGGCGGGCGTCGCAGATGGCGTGTTGCAGACCGCCGCGAACACCGCGCCTCAAGAGGTCGGCATCCTTTTGCAACATTTTCCACGGCAACCTCAGGGCACAACGCGGCTAAGCCAGCTCTTTTATGACCTCGATACGAGGTTAAGGCTGCTTCTGTAGTCCAAACCCTAAAAGCCGCCTTCCGGAAGCAAGCCGTCGGTGATGCGGCACGCGCGGCGATCTTCGGCGGGACTAGGTTCCGGGGGATTTCTCTGTGACGGTGGCAACGACGGTTTCGGTGCCGGCCGCGCTGAGGGTCTTTCGCAACGAGGTGGGAGGCTGCTGATCGGTGACGAGTGTCGCGATCGGCTCGAAGCCACAAACACGCACGCGTGCTTTTGCGGTGAATTTCCACGCATCGGCGACGACGATGGTTTGGTCGGATCGCTCGAGCATCGCGCGCGCGACGCGGGCTTCGTCCACATCGAAATCCATATAGCCATGCTTGGGGTCAATGGCGCCGATAGAGAGGATCGCGACGTCGGCGCGGAATTCGTTGATGAGGGCGATGGTTTCCTGCCCGACCGCGGCGCCGACATCCGCGCGCAGCGTTCCGCCTGCCAATTGCACGATGCAATCGCTGCGCCCCAGCAAGGTGCGGGCGACCTCGATGGAATTGGTGACGACCGTCAGGCCGGTTTTGTGCTGCAGCGCCTCGGCGACATAGGTGGTGGTCGAGCCTGAGTCGATCAGCAGCGTCATGCCGTCCATGACGCGCTCTGCCACGGTCTTGCCGATGGCGCGCTTTGCTGCGATGCGATCCTTCATACGGCGCGAGAACGGCGGTTCCGCGAGTGCGCCGGCCAGCACGACGCCGCCATGAACGCGATGAACCGCGCCTTGCTCGACAAGATCTTTCAAATGCCGGCGCACGGTTTCGTCGGAAACATTCAGACGTTCGGCGAGTGCCGTAACCGACTCTCTGCCCGTGACGCGCAACGCATCAAGGATCGCGCTTTGCCATCTTGTTGGGACGATCACGGCCTTGTCTCCGAGCATGCCGTCTCAAAATCCGGCAGAAATCCACAAAAAGCAACAAACTTATGGATTGTTTATTGACATTATGTGGGATCGTGTGAGGCTGAAGGTCGCGCTCGCAGGCGACGTCGAGAGTTTGCGGCCGTCTGTTCTTGCTGCGCACGGAGTTCGTCGGTTTCTCAAAACGTATTGGGTGATGAATGGTGATGCTTCGCTCCACGGCCGCTGCGGCGGCGCTTGCGCTCGCCTCTCTTGTGTCGGGGCCCGCTCTGGCGGAAGACTCCAAAGACCCTATCAAGCTCACGCTTCACGACTGGACCGGTCAGCACATCAGCGCGCACATCATGGGCGAGGTGCTGAAGAAGGCGGGCCTCAACATCGAATACGTGCAGGCCGACTATCTCGCGCAGTTCGCGGCGCTCAAGTCGGGTGACGTGCATGTTGCGATGGAGCTCTGGGCGACGACGGCCAAGGATGCGCTCGACGAGGCCGTCGCCTCGAAGCAGGTCGAGAACTTCGGCGAAACCGGAATGCAGGCCATCGAGGAGTGGTGGTATCCGGAGTACATGAAGGAGAAGTGCCCGGGCTTGCCCAACTGGGAAGCTCTCAAGGAGTGCGCGGAAGCCTTTAGCATTCCGGAAACGGCGCCGAAAGGGCGCTATGTGGGCGCGCCGGCGACCTGGGGTGGCTTTGACGACGAGCGTGTCGAGGCGTTGGATCTGCCGTTCGAAGTCGTGCACGCGGGCACGGACGCCGCGCTCTTTGCCGAGCTGGAATCGGCCTATCAGCGCAAAGCCCCTGTCATCCTCTGGGTCTACGCGCCGCATTGGGCGCCCATCAAGTACAAGGGTGAGTGGGTCGAGTTCCCGAAGTACGAGCCTGCCTGTTACACGGACCCGTCCTGGGGCCTCAACAAGGAAAAGGCTTACGATTGCGGCAAGCCGCGTGGTCCCGTTTGGAAGGCAGGCTGGGCCGGTCTCAAGGACAAGTGGCCGACCGCCTACACGGCGATCAAGGGCTTTGAGATCACCAACGATGAGATGGGCAAGCTCGTCGGCGAAGTCGATCTCGACGGCAAGAAGCTCGACGATGTCGTGGCAGCCTGGATGAAGGACAACGAAGCCCGCTGGAAGAAGTGGATCAGCGGCTGATCGGAAGACAGCCTCGCCCGCCGGCTTCGGCTGATGCCGAAGCCGGTGGATTTGGCGGTGGCAATGCTTCGCGCTGCATTGCTTCACGCAACGTTGCGTCCCACTGGGGATCAGTGTGCAGAACCGATGACGGAAACCAAGCTCGTTTGCCGAAATCTCTGGAAACTCTATGGGCCCGAACCCGAGGCTTTCCTCTCACGCTATCTGCCTGCGCCCGACAACTCCGCCATCAAAGCGGCGGGTTATGTGCCGGCCGTTGCCGACGCTTCGCTCGAAGTGGCGCGCGGCGAGATCTTCGTCATCATGGGTTTGTCGGGATCGGGTAAGTCGACGCTCGTCCGATGTCTCTCCCGCCTGATCGAGCCGACGTACGGCACGGTTTTGTTCGACGGCGTAGACCTGCTTGCGGCTTCGCCCGACGAGCTGATCGAGCTCAGACGGCACAAGATGGGCATGGTGTTCCAGAACTTCGCCCTGCTGCCGCATCTCTCGGTGATCGACAACGTTGCGTTCCCGCTCGAGATTCGCGGCGTGTCCCACCGCGAGAGGGAGAAGCCAGCGCGGGAGATGATCGAGCTCGTGGGGCTCGCAGGCCGGGAGCACTATCTGCCACACCAGCTTTCGGGCGGGCAGCAGCAGCGTGTCGGGATCGCGCGCTCGCTCATTACAAATCCGGACATCTGGTTTCTCGACGAGCCGTTCTCCGCGCTCGATCCGCTCATACGCCGCGAGATGCAGAACGAGTTCATGCGCCTGCAGGGCACGCTGCACAAGACGATCGTGTTCATCACGCATGACTTCGAGGAGGCCGTGCGGGTCGGAGATCGCATCGCGATCATGCGCGATGGCCGTGTGGTGCAGGTGGGCACGCCGGAAGAGCTCGTGAGCAATCCGGCCGATGATTATGTAGCGGAGTTTACACGCGAAGCTCCGCGCAGCAAGATTCTGTCCGCGCGCTCGATCATGCGGGATGTGAAGGCGGGTGAAGCGGTTGCGGGCACGATCGGCGCCGCGGCAAAAGTGCGTGACTTCGCGGCCCGCGTCGAAGCCTCCGATCTGCCTTTCGGTGTTGCGGACGAGTCCGGCCGGCAAATCGGCGTCGTCGACCGGCGAGCTGTCATGGACGTCCTGATCGGCGCCGAGGCACGGCAATGACGGTGGCGGCGGTGGACAGCAAAGAGCCCACGGATTTCCGGCTCAATCCGGCTCTCGCAATTCTCATCGCGTTTCTGACGCTCGCGCTCGCAGCGTTTCTCTTTTCGGGCAGCGTGCCGCGCTGGATGACCGAGCTCCCCTCGGCCTACCGCTGGGGACTCGACAAGTGGATTTCTGATTTCATGAAGTGGCTGGTCGAGCAGGCCAGCTTTGGGTTGTTCACGTTCAAGGAGTTAACGCGGGCGATCGCGGATGTGCTCAACGTTCCGCTCGAGATCGCGACATCGATATTGTCCACCGGTTTGCAGCAGGGGCGGGGTTCCGCTGCGATTCAGCTTGCGCCTCCCTTGCCGTGGGTGGCCGTTATCGGGATCGTGACCGCGCTCGGCTATCGGTTCGGCGGTACGCGTCTTGCGCTGATCGCGGGCGGCTCGTTCCTCTATCTCGCCGTTTTCGGGCAGTGGCAGAGCGCGATGATGACGCTGTCATCAATCGTCGTGGCGGCTCCGCTCGGCATACTCTTCGGATTGATTGCGGGCGTTGTCGGCTATCGCGTGCCGTGGTTCAGACGGATCCTCACGCCGGTCCTGGACCTCATGCAGACCGTGCCGACGTTCGCGTATCTCATCCCGATCCTCATCCTGTTCGGCTTCGGGCCGGTTTCGGCAATGATCGCCACGATGATCTACGCCGCGCCGCCGATGGTGCGTGTGACGATGACCGCGCTCGAAGGTGTGCCGCGCGAAATCGTCGAGTACGGCACGATGGCGGGAACGACGGCTCGTCAGATGATCCTCAAGGTTATGCTGCCGGCGGCGCGTCCGCAGCTGCTTGTCGGCGTCAACCAGGTGATCATGCTGTCGCTCAACATGGTGATCATCGCTTCCATGATCGGCGCGGCAGGATTGGGGTTCGATGTGCTGACTAGTCTCAGACGGCTCGATATCGGGCGCGGTCTCGAGGCTGGCGTCGCCATTGTCGTGCTGGCCATCGCGCTCGACCGCCTCAGTCAGGCTTATGCCGACGGGGCGCGGTTGCGCGAAGCGCAGGGTGACGGGAGGCGCTTCATGCTCCTGCTCGCCGGTTTTGTTTCCGCAGCTTACGCGATCGGCCTGTTTGTACCGTTTGTCGCGCAATATCCCGAAGCGCTGCAAGTCTCCACGGCGCCGTTCTGGTCGGAAGCCGTGCGCTGGGTCAACGTGAACTTCTTCGACATCTTCGATGCCGTGAAGACGTTTCTGTTGCTCAACGTTCTCTTGCCGATCAAGCGGTTCATGACAGCGCAGCCGTGGCCGCTCGTTGTGGCGGCGCTGGCTTATGCCGGCTGGCGTCTCGGCGGATGGCGGTTGTCGCTCACGGTCTCTGCTCTTGCGCTCTTCATTGTGGCCAACGGCCAATGGCAGTACGCGATGGTGACCGTGTATCTCTGCGCGGTGGCGGTGTTCTTCGCCGCGCTGATCGGAATTCCGCTTGGGATCTATTCGGGCCTGAACCCTCGCGCATGGCGCATCGTGGAACCGGTGATCGATACGCTGCAGACGTTGCCGAGCTTCGTCTACCTCATCCCGGTCATCATGCTTTTTCGCGTTGGCGACTTCACCGCCATTCTCGCCATCGTGCTCTACGCGATCGCGCCGGCTGTGCGCTTCTCGGCGCATGGAATCCGGCAGGTCCCGGAAACGTTGATCGAGGCCGGCAACAGCATGGGATGCACGCCTCGGCAAGTTCTGCGGCGCATTCGCCTGCCCGTGGCGTTTCCGACCATTCTGCTCGGCATCAACCAGACTGTGATGCTCGCGCTTTCGATGCTCGTCATCACGGCGCTGGTCGGGACGCGCGATCTCGGGCAGCAGGTCTATATGGCTCTGACCAAGGCGGATACCGGAAAGGGGCTTGTCGCGGGGCTGTGCGTGGCAGCCATCGCCATCATCGCGGATCGTCTCATCCACGCGACGGCTGCGCGCCAAGCGGCGACACGCAGGGGAAGCGCCGATGCAATCTAGCTCAGCGGCAGATCCGCTTGTCGAACGTGTCGCGTGTCTCGACATCTGGTTCGGTCGCGTCGATCCGCAACCGCTGCTTGGCGGCATTACGAACAAGAACTTCGTCGTCTCGGATCGGGGCCGAAAGTACGTCGTGCGCACGGGCGGCGATATTCTCGTTCATGGTGTCGTGCGCGCCAACGAGCTTGCCGCGACGCGTGCAGCACATGCCGCGGGGATCAGCCCGGCCGTGCTGTATGCCGAACCCGGCATCATGGTGATCGACTTCATCGAAGGGCGAACGTTTGCGCCAGAAGATGTTCGCGATTCCGCGAATTTCGATCGTCTGGTCGATCTCGTGCGGCGGTGTCACCGGGACGTTGCGCTGCATCTGCGCGGGCCGGGGCCGATGTTCTGGCCGTTCCACGTGGTTCGCGACTACGGCCACACGCTTCTCGAAGGCGGGAGCCGATATACGCCGCAACTTGCCGATCTCCTTCAGCGTAGCGGAGAACTCGAGCGCTCCGTCGGGCCGATCGATGTGGTGTTCGGACACAACGATCTGCTGGCCGCAAATGTTCTCGACGACGGCAAGAAGCTCTGGCTGCTCGATTGGGAATACGCGGGCTTCAACTCGCCGCTGTTCGATCTCGGCGGTCTTGCGTCCAACAGCGAGATGTCAGCCGAGGCGACCGAAGCGCTCGTCTCGGCCTATTTCGGTCGCCCTGTCGATGATGCGCTCCGTGTGAAGGCAGCCGCCATGACGGCCGCGTCGCTGCTGCGCGAAACGCTGTGGGCCATGGTGTCCGAGATCTTTTCGTCCGTCGATTTTGATTACGCCGCCTACACCGCCGAGAATCTCGCGCGGTTCGAGGCAGCCTACAAAAACTACAAGTGCATGGAGACGTCATGAGTGAGCTGCCCTCTTCCGCCAAGATCGTCATTGTCGGCGGAGGCATCGTCGGATGCTCGACGGCGTATCATCTCGGAAAGATGGGGATGACGGACGTGCTGCTGCTCGAGCGCGGTAAGCTCACGTCGGGCTCGACGTGGCATGCAGCCGGGCTTGTCGGTCAGCTTCGCTCCAGCTCGAGCATCACGCAGTTGCTCGGCTATTCCGTCGCCCTCTACGATCGGCTTGAAGCCGAAACCGGCCTCGCAACGGGATGGAAGCGCAACGGCGGCTTGCGGCTTGCCTGTAACGCCGAGCGCTGGACCGAGGTCAAAAGACAGGCAACGACCGCGAAGTCGTTCGGCCTCGATATGCAACTCTTGACGCCGAAAGAGGCGCAGGAGCTCTGGCCGCTGATGCAGGTCGACGATGTGGTCGGCGCGGCGTTTCTTCCGACTGACGGTCAGGCGTCGCCGTCGGACATCACCATGTCGCTTGCCAAGGGTGCGCGACAGGGCGGCGTCACGATCAAGGAAGGCGTGCAGGTCACGGCGATCGAGGTGGAAGGCGGAGCCGTGCGCGCCGTCGTGACCGACAAGGGACGCATCGCTTGTGAAAAGGTCGTGATCTGCGCTGGGCAGTGGGCGCGCCAGGTCGGCAAGCTTGCGGGCGTGAACATTCCGCTCGTTTCGATGCAGCACCAGTATCTCATCACCGAGAAGATCGATGGTGTGACGCCGGGGCTGCCGACGCTGCGCGATCCGGATCGTCTCACCTATTGGAAAGAAGAAGTCGGCGGCCTCGTTATGGGCGGTTACGAACCCAATCCGAAGCCGTGGGCGGAAACGGCGATCGGCGAGCCATTCGAGTTCCAACTGCTCGACAACGATCTCGAGCATTTCGAGCCTCTTCTCGAGCTTGCGGCGGGGCGTGTTCCTGCCATGGAGACGGCCGGCATCCGGCAGTTCATCAATGGGCCGGAGAGCTTCACGCCTGACGGAAACTTCATTCTCGGCGAAGCTCCGGAAGTGAAGAATGTGTTCGTCGGTGCCGGTTTCAATGCGTTCGGTATCGCGGCCGGCGGCGGCGCGGGTATGGCTCTCGCGGAATGGATCGTGAAAGGCGAGCCGCCGTACGATCTTTGGCCCGTCGACATCCGCCGCTTCGGCCGCAATCACCTCGACGCGAATTGGGTGCGCACGCGCACGATGGAAGCCTACGCCAAGCACTACACGATGGCGTGGCCGCACGAGGAGCATCATTCGGGCCGTCCGCTGCGGCGCTCGTCGCTCTATGATCGGCTTCTCGCGCAAGGCGGCGTGTTCGGCGAGAAGCTCGGATGGGAGCGTCCGAACTGGTTCGCGGACCTCAAGGCCGGTGAGGTGGCGGAGGATGCCTACAGCTACGGCCGGCAGAACTGGTTCGACGCCGTTGAGCGCGAGCACACTGCCGTGCGGGAGCGCGTTGGCGTGTTCGATCAGACCTCGTTCGCGAAGTTCATAATGATCGGCCAGGACGCCGAGGCCGCGATGTCATGGATTTGCGCCAACGATGTTGCGAAGGAGCCGGGCCGTCTCACGTATACGCAGATGCTCAACGGCAAGGGCGGCATCGAGTGCGATTTGACGGTTGGCCGTCTTGCGGCCGATTCCTATTACATCGTCACAGGGACAGGTTTTGCGACGCACGACTTCGACTGGATTCAGCGGTCAATCCCTTCGGGCTCCGACGCGAAGCTCGTGGATGTCACGTCGGCGTACGGCGTGTTGTCCGTCATGGGGCCCCGCGCGCGCGACGTGCTGCAGCCGCTGACATCCGACAATCTTTCGAACAAGGGGTTCCCGTTCGGGCGTATCCGGCGCATCACGCTGGCCGGAGCGCCGGTGCTGGCGCTCAGAGTGACCTATGTCGGCGAGCTGGGATGGGAATTGCACATTCCGACCGAGTTCATGCAGGTCGTCTACGATACGTTGATGGCGGAAGGCGCCAAGCACGGCATCGCCAATGCCGGATATCGTGCCATCGAGTCGCTGCGTCTCGAGAAGGGATATCGAGCGTGGGGTTCCGAGATCGGTCCCGATCATTCGCCGCTCGTTGCCGGGCTCGGTTGGGCCGTGAAGCTCAAATCGAATGCGCCGTTCCAGGGGCGCGAAGCCATTGTCGCGCAGGCGGCCAAGCCGCTGCCGCGCCTGCTCACGTGCTTCACGACCGATTCGTCCATCGTGCTGCTGGGCCGCGAGACGATCTACCGGAATGGCGAACGTGTCGGCTGGCTCGCGAGCGGCGGCTACGGATACACCGTCGGACGCTCGATCGGTTACGGCTATGTGCGGCGGCCCGAGCAGGGGGTCGATCCGGACTTCGTGTTGTCCGGGACGTATGAACTCGAAGTGGCGACGGAACGCGTGCCGGCTGCAGCTTCGCTGACGCCTCTCTACGATCCGGAGAACGCGCTGATCCGCGGCTGAGCGCTCGCTTGCGGCCGCAGCACACCAACATCACTTCCACCCTCAGCGGACATGGCATAAACCGAGGGGCATGGAAGGGATTGTGATGGCAGTCGTCATTCGAGCGGCACGTGACGAGGACAAGCACAACCTCGGAGCCCTCAAGCTGCGCGCTTCGCTGGCTTGGGGAAATCATGTTGACGAGCTGCGGGCGCTTCCGGAAGCGAGGGAGGTTCCGGCCGTGCACTTGCCACATGTCATCGTCGCGGAGTTCGTTGGAGAGGTTGTGGGCTTCGCAACCGTTCTCCCTGGCAACGGCGTTTTTCAGGCCGAGTTGGAGGATCTGTTCGTCGCGCCCGAGGTATGGCGAAGGGGGATAGGTGGATTGCTGCTCGCCGAAGCTGAACGCAGCGCCGCAGAGTTAGGCGCGCGATCGCTCCATGTCATAGCTGGCGAACGGGCTCGTCCATTCTACGAGGTTTCCGGATATCGGTTTGCCGGAACGATCACGACAGATCTTGCGCCTGCGGTCGAACTGCAAAAGGATCTTCAGTAAATCTGCGACGGCCGTTCTACGCAGTCGAAGGCGGGCTATCGTGGCCGGCAGAAGCCCAAAGCAGACAACGGTTCCTGTCCGCTCGTGAAGATGAAGCAGGAGAAAAAACGCTGCTCGCGGCCAGCCAACGCTCCCGATGCAGAACGATATACGAAATCCCTCTAAGCCCGCTGCAAACTAATTGCTTCAAGGTAGCGTCCCCACTCAGCAGAGTTCGATCAACCGCAATGTCTCGGCACGCAGATTCCAATCTCGCGTGTGTGCGGGGCGGGACAAACATCGTCGAATTTTGCATGGGGAAATACACATGCGTTTGAGAACGCTCTTTTCAGCTTTGCTGTTTTCAGCGAGCAGTTTGGCTGCCGCGGCCGCTGGAGCCGCGGAAACCATCCGCGTTGCCATTGGCACCCAGGACACAACCATCAACACCGCCACCGCCGGTCTGATCGTCCGCGAAGAAAAGCTCCTCGAGAAATACCTGCCGAAGGATGGCAAATACAAAGATGTCACATACGACGTTCAGTGGAAGAACTTTACGAGCGGCGCGCCGATCACGAACGAGCAGATCGCCGGCAAACTCGATTTCGGCATCATGGCCGACTTCCCGGGCTCACTGAACGGCGTCGCGCACGAAAAGGCAGGTCGCAAGAGCCTGTTCATCGCCGTGCTGTCAGGCAGCGTGAAGGGGTCTGGCAACGGCATCGTTGTTCCGGCCATCTCGCAGGTCCAGTCGATCGCCGATCTCAAGGGCAAGACCATCTCGGTGCCGTTTGCATCAACTTCGCACGGTCTCCTTCTGCGCGCGATCAAGGCACAGGGCTGGGATCCCGAGAAAGACGTAAAGATCATCACGCAGGCTCCCGAGGTGGCAGGTCCTGCGTTGCAGTCGAACCAGATCGAGGCGCACGCCGATTTCGTGCCTTTCGCCGAGCTGTTCCCGTGGCGCGGTTTCGCCCGTAAGATCTACGACGGTTCGCAGGCCAACGGCCCGACCTTCCACGGCGCGCTGGTCGATGCGTCCTATGCGGAGAAGCATCCTGAGATCGTCGTCGCCTTCCTCCAGGCCGCGCTCGAAGCCGACCGGCTGTTCGCGGAGTCTCCCGAGAAGTACAGCGAGCTTATACAGAAGGTCACTGGTGTCGAAGCCGAGGTGAACTATCTGTTCCACGGCCCTCTGGGTCTTCAGACGCGCGATCTGACTTGGAAGCCGGAGTTCAAGCAGGCAGTTGCAACGTCGATCGAAACGCTTCTGCTTCTGAAGCGTGCCGATCAAGGGCTCAACGTCGATAATTTCGTCGCCGACCGCTTCATCAAGGAGGCGTTTGAGAAGTCGGGTCTCGACTACGCTGCCGCGATCAAGAACTACGATCAGCTCCCTCTCAAGGCCAAGGATTCGCTGACCGGCCAAGAGATCAAGGACTTCAAACGTGTGGCCCAGATCTGGGTGAAGGACGAGCCACTCGTGCGCCATTACGCGTCCGTCGAGAATGCCTTCAAGGCGCTCAAGGGACTCGAAGCGGAAAGCAAGACCGCTCGCGTCGTTTACGCCCAGGATCGCAACAGCGGTATCAAGCTGCTTGGTGCTCAAGCCTGGTTCGTCCGTACCGACGCCGGCGAGATCAGCGCGTTCCTCCTCAAGGATCAAGCCGAAGCTTGGGCCAAGTCCAACGGTGGCAAGGTCCTCGACTATCCAGGCGCCCGCTCCTCCGTTCTGGCCAGCAACTGAGGCCTCACGCGTGGCAAAGTCAGCCAGACCCGGGTTGACCCGGTGGATGTTCCGAGCCGCATCGATCGCCGTCTGCCTGCTTGCATGGCAGACGGCGTCGGCGCTCCGGCTTAATCTTGGCCTCGTCACGTTTGTCAACGTGCCGCCGCCGACAGAGGTGTTTCAGTCGGCGGTGCAATTTGTTCAATCATCGAAGGCCTACGATCATGTAGCCAGCAGCTTGCAGCGAGTCGGCGCCGGCTATCTGCTTGCGGCCTTCGCCGGCGTCGCTCTCGGCCTCGCGATAGGGCGATCGCGACGCGCGGCTGATATCCTGATGCCGCCGCTCGAGATCCTGCGCCCGATCCCGGCTGTCGCATGGATTCCTCTGGCGGTCCTTCTGTTTCCATCGTCCGAAGCGTCCATGATCTACATCACGTTCATCGGCGCGTTGTTCCCCATCCTTCTCAACACCATCCATGGCGTCGAGAACGTCGATCCGCGTTTGATCGCATCCGCAAAAAGTCTTGGCGGGACTTCGGGCGCCATCCTGCGCGAGGTGATCCTGCCGGGAGCCGCTCCGAGCATCGTCACGGGGCTGGCGATCGGTATGGGGACAAGCTGGTTCTGTCTCGTCACCGCCGAGATGATCTCAGGCCAGTTTGGCATCGGGTACTACACGTGGGAGTCCTACACGATCCAGAACTATGCCGACATCATCGTCGGCATGATCCTGATCGGCTTGCTCGGCATGGGCTCGAGCGCTTTGCTGCGCTGGATCGGGGCCAAGTTGACCCCCTGGCATACCATCGGAGAAACGCGCTGACATGAGCGGACGCGAGCGAATTGCAAAAACGGATCATGGGCGCATCGAGGCCCGCAACGTATCTATCCGACTGGGGCATGGCGCCGAAGCCTTCGAAGCCGTGCAGGATGTGAGTTTCGCGATAGACCCCGGCGAGCTGGTATGCCTGATCGGTCCGTCTGGGTGCGGAAAGTCGACGCTACTCGGCGCACTGGCGGGGCACATTACGCACACCGCAGGAGAGCTATCGGTCGATGGCGCGCCGATCTCAGGCCCCCATCCCGAACGCGGTATCGTTTTCCAGCATCACACGCTGTTTCCGTGGAAGTCGGCGCGCGATAACGTTTCGTTCGGCCCCAAGATGCGCGGCATCGCGAAAGCGGAACGGCAAAAGCTCGCTGACGAGATCCTCGACGTCGTCGGGTTGGGCGACTTCGCACGGCGGTATCCTAAGCAGCTTTCGGGCGGCATGCAGCAGCGGGTGGAGATCGCACGTGTTCTCGTCAACAAGCCACGTCTTCTCCTCATGGATGAGCCGTTCGGGGCGCTCGACGCGTTAACGCGCATCAAGATGCAGGAATTGCTTCTCGACATCTGGAGCCGCGTGCGCACGACGGTCGTGTTTGTGACGCACGATATCGACGAGGCGCTGTTCCTGGCAGATCGCATCGTTGTCATGACGCCGCGCCCTGGGCGCATTCAGGAAATCATTCGCGTGCCGTTCGCGAGGCCGAGAGCGGCCGAAATCGTCGCCACACCGGAGTTCGGTCAGCTCAAACGCCATTGCCTGGAGCTACTGCACGTGCGGTCCAAGGAGGGCGAGCTGCCACGTCTGAGCCCGCTCGGAGGCTAGGCAGAGCGGCGCTAGGCAGTTTGCTTTCACCTCAGCGTCACAAGGAAAGAAGAAATTCTTCTTATGCGTTTGCTCTTGTAAGGCTTCTAATGTGGCTCTTCATGATCTCGGAGGCCAAACACGTGCAGCACCTCAGCTCGACAGCAACGACGCTTCCAGCACGCGCACGTGGACATGCACTGTTTCTCATTGATGAGCATGAGGCGCTGGACGACAGCCTGCAGCTCATGGATCCTCTCCCCGACGCTTTGCGCGACACGATCCGCAAGCATGCCACGACGCTCCGCCTCGCAGCGGGGACACCCGTGTTCGAGCAAGGGCGGCCCCATTCGGGTATCTTTGTCATAGAAAAGGGCTCGGTCCGGACGTTCTACGCTGGCCCTTCGGGCAAAGAGATTACTCTTGCCTATTGGAACGAGGGCCATTTTGTTGGCGGCCCGGAACTCTTCGGACGGGGAATTCATGTCTGGTCGGCCGAAGCCGCGAGCCCGTGCGTGCTCTCATGGATTCCGGGTCCGTCGCTACGGGCGCTTGCGCTCGAGAACCCGGCGCTTGCCATGGGTCTGATCGACGCTCTGATCGTGAAGGGCCGCTGCTACTCGTCCCTGGCGCAAATTCTAGCGACCAAGCCCGCACGCGGGCGACTTGCGGAACTTCTGCTCGCGCTGGCCGAGCGAAGCGCCCCCACAAACGGCGGCAAAGAGCGTGAGGTGCCTCGTCACGTCACACACGAGCAGCTCGCCGCTATCATCGGATCGACGCGCCAGTGGGTGACCGCGACACTGGCGCGCTTCGAGCGCGAGGGATATGTCCAAATCCGCCCCAACGCACTCGTCGTTCTCAACGCACGCGGGCTTCGCGAGGCGCACGCCGCCACCTGACCTACTTGAGAAGGTAGGGAATGTTCACGGTGACGGCTCCGGTCGGGCAGTCCGTCTGGCAGGGCATGCAATACCAGCACTCGTCATAGGCCATGTAGGCCTTGCCGGTCATCTCGCTGATGCGCAGGACGTCGAGAGGGCAAACGTCGACACAGACAGTACATCCTTTGTCTGCGATGCATTTCTCGTTGTCGACTTCAACAGGGACGACGGTGTAAGTGGTTGCCAAGGGCATAGGGCGCAATCCTGATCTTAGCCTGCTAGAAAATCTTCGAGCTGGGGACGCTGCGCGAGAACGGCGAGATAATCCCACGGGTAGATCCCGCGTGTGTGGCCATCGGAGAAGGCGATGTTGACGCCATAGCTTCCGATCGGATTTACCGCGACGATTTTGAGTGCGTGCGGTGGAGAGAGATGAAGCCCGCGCATTCGGCGCACGCGTCCCTGCGCAGATGGACACTCACTCCACAAGAGTTCGGCACTGAGCCCACGTCTCTGACCATCACCGTCGATGATATCGAGCTGCGTGCCATCGGCTGCCACAGCGATGTCGGAAACTTCCATTTGCCCTCTAATGACTACCGTCTTGCGGGGTGAACGCTCGCATCGCGAGCGCATGAGCGGAAGCAATTAGTTGCTGTTTCGTCTCTGTTGGCGCGCCTAGGTTCCGACATGAGTGAAAGACAGCACGAGGACGCCCGTGGGGATTGATCAACTGATTGACGGCACGTCAGAGGTGACGTGCGATGTGCTGGTGCTAGGTGGCGGAACCGCGGGCCCGATGGCGGCCCTCAAGGCGAAGCTGCGCAACAAGAACGCCAAGATTATTCTTCTCGAGAAGGCCAACGTGAAGCGCTCCGGTGCGATCTCGATGGGAATGGACGGCTTGAACAACGCCGTGATTCCGGGACACGCAACGCCGGAACAGTATGTTCGCGAGATCACCATCGCGAACGACGGTATCGTCGATCAGAAGCCGGTGCTCAAATACGCGGAGCGCTGCTTCAGCGTGATCGAGGAGTTGGATCGCTTCGGGATCGAGTTCCAGAAAACAGAGAACGGCGATTTTGCGGTCAAGAAAGTGCACCATCTCGGCACCT
>JAATOF010001287.1:0-11125 GCA_013170925.1 Podosphaera leucotricha | reverse complement strand
CTCCAGTGCAACAACTACGAGGTCATCGACCTCGGCGTCATGGTGCCCGCCGCCAAGATCCTGGAAACGGCGAAAAAGGAAAAGGCGGATATCATCGGCCTCTCGGGTCTCATCACGCCCTCGCTGGATGAGATGTGCTTTGTCGCCGCCGAGATGGAGCGCGAAGGGTTCCACGTGCCGCTGCTTATCGGCGGCGCCACGACGAGCCGCGTGCATACGGCCGTGAAGATCAGCCCAAACTATAACAAGGGTCAGGCAATCTACGTGCTCGACGCGAGCCGCGCCGTCGGTGTCGTCTCGAACCTGCTGTCGGAAACGGAAAGCAAGCCTTACATCGAAGGCATCAAGGCCGAGTACGTGAAGGTGCGCGAAAACCATCTCGCCAACGAGCTGAAGAAGAAACGCATCCCGATCGCGGACGCCCGCGCCAACAAGTTCAAGATCGATTGGGCGACCTACACGCCGCCGAAGCCGAGCTTCCTCGGTACGCGCACGCTGAAGAACTTCCCTCTCGCTGATCTCGTGCCGTACATCGACTGGACGCCCTTCTTCCAGACGTGGGAGCTGACCGGGCGCTACCCGCAGATCCTCGACGACAACAAGGTCGGCGTCGAAGCGCGCAAGCTGTTCGCGGATGCGCGCGCCATGCTCGACCGCATCGTCTCCGAGAAGTGGTTCACGGCGAATGCCGTTGTCGGCTTCTGGCCCGCCAATAGCGTGGGCGATGATATCGCGCTCTTCACGGACGAGAGCCGCAAGGAGCAGCTTACGACGCTCTTCACCCTGCGCCAGCAGATCGCCCGCGATCCTTCGCGGGACCGTGCGCACACCGCGCTCGCTGACTTCGTGGCGCCCAAGGAGACCGGCGTCGCCGATTACGTCGGCGGCTTTGCGGTCACCGCGGGGATCGGCGAGGAAGAAGCCATCCGCACCCACATCAAGGTGACGGACGACTACAGCCGCATCATCGCCAAGGCGTTGGCGGATCGTCTCGCCGAAGCCTTCGCGGAGGCGCTCCATGCCAAGGTGCGCCGCGAGCTGTGGGGCTACGCGAAGGGTGAGAGCCTCACGAACGACGATCTGATCCTCGAGAAGTATCAGGGCATCCGCCCCGCGCCGGGCTATCCCGCGCAGCCCGATCATACGGAGAAGGCGACGCTCTGGAAGCTCATGAATGTCGAGGCGGAGGCAGGCATCGAGCTCACCGAGAGCTATGCGATGTGGCCGGGTGCCGCCGTTTCCGGCCTCTACTTCTCGCACCCCGAAAGCCATTACTTCGGCGTCGGCAAGGTCGAGCGTGATCAGGCCGAGGACTACGCGCGCCGCAAGGGCTGGACGTTGCAGGAAGCCGAGCGCTGGCTCGCGCCCGTCCTCAACTACGATCCCGTGCAGGCCCGCACCAACGCGGCCTGACGCGCGGCCCTGTTTCGGCCAAACGAAACGTGTCAAGATGATCGACGGCGGGCTTCGGTCCGCCGTTGTTGCGTGGGGTGGAGGGGACGATGCCGTTCGTGAACTTGGCTGTGGCGCAGGCGACGGCAGCATGGGTCGCTGCCCCCAATCTCGTCGGTATGGTGCTCGAGGCAGGCCCTCTGTATTTCTACGTCGTCGCGGCGGTGGGAGCGATCATCGTGCTGGTCGGTGCCTATATCGGCTCGCGCATTTCGCCATCAATTCCCGCGCCCACCTTTCTGTCTTTGATCGCGGCCGTGGCCTTCGCGGTGGTCGCCGCGTTCGCCGCGTTGGTGCTTCTCGCCCCGCAGGTTGGTGTTTCCGAAGCTGCGACCCACCTCTTCACGTTCGCTCCCGTGGCCGCAGCGATTGCCGGCTATTTCTTCACCGCGCGTTCAAAGCCGGCCTGAACCGGATTTCCCAATCCATTGTTCCGTCGTATGGAACCACGTGTTAGAGCGGATGTGCCGGAAGTTTCAAACCGGTGCATGAATCATGCTCTAACTGGGATTGATCCGCCATCCGGAGGGGAAGCCGGCTGGCGGCTAACTTTGGGGGAGATCCTTCAATGCTCGGACGTCTCGTACTACTGCTGCTCCAGATCGTTCTAGGCTGGTTCGGCGCCAACGCGATCATGGGATGGATTGGGGGCAGCGTTCCCGGTGCCTTCTCCATCTACGTTTTCGCGATCGTAGCAGCCATCGTTGTTTTCCTGGTCGGCATCATCGCCGCTCAGGTTCTGCAGGGCGTATGGACGCCGGGCAGCGGCACGCTCACGGCGTCGCTCCTGGTCGCGATCATCGCCGCGCTGCTTTGGGAGTTCGGCCCGACGCTGCCGCTGCTTTCGGAAATTCCGTGGGGCCGCGTGCCGGACAAGTATGCCGTGCTCGCCGGCGCCATCCTGGGCTATCACATCAAGCGTTGATGGCTTTTTCGATAAGCAAAAAGGCGCGGGGTCGAGACCTCGCGCCTTTTTTTATGGATATGACGCTCAGAAGGCGCCGACGGCGATAGCAGCGATGAAGCCGAAGGACATGAGCGCGGCAAGGACGTTCAAACGCGTCGAGAGAGTCATGTCTTCCTCCCGCCAGACGGTGCCGGCTTAGCAAGATACTTGCGTGACGCACGTTCGAGAAACTGGATATCCCGCACCAGACTGCGGGGTGAAGCCATAAGAACTATCGAGCAATAAAGTTCCGCCACCAAGATGAATTCGATCATGCGGCGCACAACCAAAGGTGCCGCGGGATGCGAGGCGGAAATAATTTCCTACTGACTTTGCGGAATTTTCGCACCGTGCTGCGGCGCGCTCCCCGGACCGAAATTTTTAAGGACCGGGCGCGCAGGTGGTCACCGGCCTTGGAACTCGGGCTTCCGCTTCTCGAGGAAAGCCCGGCGGCCCTCCGCATAATCGGCGCTGTCGAAGCAGGCTTTGATCGCGGCATCGAGGGCGCTCATGTCGGGTGTTTCCGGATGCCGCGTGAGTTCGTCGACGGTGAGTTTCGCCGCGCGCACGGTCAACGGCGCATTGGCAGCGATTTCGGACGCGAGCACGCGCGCCGCAGCTTCGAGGCCCTCCGTCTCCACGACGCGATTGACGATTCCGATGCGCAGCGCCTCCTCGGCCGAAAACCGGCGACCCGTGAAAATCATTTCCTTGATGAAAGCAGGTGGCGCAAGCGAGAGAAGCGGCGGCACCCAACGCGGATTGTAGCCGAGTCCGAGCTTCGCCGCCGGGATGGAGAACTGCGCCCGCGGATCGGCGATGCGGAGATCCGCACACGCGGCAATGCCGAGACCGCCGCCAAGGCAGAAGCCGTGGATCATGGCGATCACCGGCTTCTTGGCTTCGAGCAGAGCCGAGAAGGCTTCATGGTTGAGCCGGTCGTATTCGCCGGCTGCCGCGCCCGAGCGCTGGGTTTCGAACTCCGAAATATCGGCACCGGCAGAGAACGCGCGCGATCCCGCACCCCGCAGCACGATGACCCGCACCGAAGGGTCGCTTTCCGCAGCCCGGACGTGCTGGGGGATCTTGCTCCACATCCCCGCCGTGAAGGCATTCATCCGGTCCGGATTGCTGGCCACTATCCAAGCCAGCGGGCCATCGGTCTCGAGCAGGAGGTCTGGGGTGGTGGTAGGTGCGGGTTCGGTCATGGGGATCTCGTCCTTTTGCGGAGACATTGCGGTGCCGGGCGCTCGGGCGCAACGTGACGCCAAGCCCCAAGGGAACTTTCGTCGGCTCTCCGCTTGAAAACTGGAATTCCCTCGGCAACTCAAGGCCAGATCCCCGTCTGTCGGTACACCGTTAAAGATTGACGGCGAAGGCCCGCACCGATACCCCCTTGGCGAGAAACCAAGCCAAGATCCATCTGACGACGGATACCGTTAGGCCATATACTGCGGGAACCCCTGCAGGCGGAGCTCGCCATCGGCGCTCGTGTTCGCTGGGGTCGGCGTGCCAAGGCCGCGAGGCGTCAAGGAGCAACGGATATGAGCAGCGCCAAGCATCAGGCGGCTGGCAAGGCAGAGCGGCGCTCCGAAACGCGCCAATCCGCCGAGGACACCATCTGGCCGACGTTACGTAAGGAAGCCGAGGCGGCGATGGCCGCTGAGCCGGCGCTGACTGGCTTCATTTACGCAACCGTGATCAGCCACGAGCGGCTTGAGGATGCCATCTGCCACCGCGTGGCGCAGCGCCTGGGTCACGCGGATGTCGATGCCGGATTGATCGTGCACACCTTTACGGATGTGCTCGCCTCGCAGCCCGAGCTTTCGCGCGCCTTCCGCGCCGATCTGGCGGCCGTCGTCGACCGCGATCCCGCAGCAACGCGCTACCTCGATCCGTTCCTTTACTTCAAAGGCTTCCACGCCCTGGTCACATACCGCTTCGCTCACGAGCTGTGGCGGCAGGGGCGGCATGACTTTGCGCTTTATCTGCAGAGCCAGGCGTCACGCATGTTCACGGTCGACATTCATCCCGCAGCCCGCCTCGGCAACGGGCTGATGCTCGACCACGCAACGGGTGTCGTGATCGGCGAGACGGCAACCGTCGGAGACAATTGCTCCCTGCTTCACGCGGTGACGCTGGGCGGCAGCGGCAAGGTGACGGGTGATCGCCATCCGAAGATCGGCTCGGGTGTGTTGATCGGTGCCGGCGCCAAGGTGCTCGGCAACATCCATGTCGGCAATTGCTCCCGCATCGCTGCCGGCAGCGTGGTGCTGCAGGATGTACCGCCGCACGTGACGGTCGCGGGCGTGCCTGCGCGCGTCGTAGGCCCGGCCGGAACCGCAGAGCCCGCGCGAAGCATGGATCAGACGTTCCGACCTGCCGCTACGGATCAGGGCCCGGACGATTACGCAATGTTGTGAGTTTAACGACAGACGAGAGGAATGAGCGGTGAAGAAAGACGAGTTGGCCAAGCTGCAGGCTTATCTGACGAAGACGTTCGGTGCGGCGAAGCTCGAAGTGCGCCCTCAGCCCAAGAAGGAAGACATGGCTGAGGTCTTCATCAACGGCGAGTTCGTGGCCACGCTCTATCGTGAAGTGGACGAGGGCGAGACCTCCTATCAATTCCAGATGGCCATCCTCGACGTGGACCTCGAGGACGCGTGATGGCCCTCTATGATCTGGATGGCGTCAGCGTCACGACGCCGGCGGATGGGAAGTATTGGGTTGCGCCGAACGCGATCGTGCTGGGCAAGGTTGCGATCGAAAGCGACGCCAGCATCTGGTTCGGAGCCGTGCTTCGCGGCGACAACGAGCTGATCCGCGTCGGCGCGCGCTCCAACGTGCAGGACGGCTGCGTTCTTCACACCGACCCGGGTTACCCGCTTGAGATCGGCGAGGACTGCACGATCGGCCACATGGTCATGCTGCACGGCTGCACGATCGGTCGCGGCAGCCTGATCGGCATCGGCTCGATCATCCTCAACGGTGCGAAGATCGGCGAGGAGTGCCTCATCGGCGCCAACACGCTCATTCCCGAGGGGAAGGTCATTCCGCCCCGCTCGATGGTGCTCGGTTCGCCCGGCAAGATCGTGCGCGAGTTGACGGACGAGGACGTCGCGAGGTTCGGCAAAGGCGCCGGCCGCTACGTCGACAATTGGAAGCGCTACAAGGCGGGACTGAAACCCGCCTCCTGATCCCTGCACACGACCGACGCGCCGGCTCAAAAAATTTGAGCCGGATGCGTGGGGGAAACGCATCCGGCTCTAGGTTGAGCCCGGTTGGGGACAGGGCAGGGAGCCCGGGCTCGAGTCAAACGATAGCGTCGTGAAGTGCGTCGCGTAGGCTGGTGGTGTTACTGGCCTTCCCGTACACCTGCGATCGCATCCGGTGCGGAGCGGTCGTTGGCATCGAGAGAAACCCAAACGCGCGGGTCGAGGTACGACTGGCGCATGATGAAATAGTAGCCGGAGGCGTTCCACAGGCGGACGTCATCGACCTTGTTGTCGAGCACGAAGTCGCCCTGCGCCGTCCGCGCCGTCAGCACGGCATGGCCTTCGCCCTTTTCATCGCGAACGACCGTGAGCAAAAGCGAGCTTTTCGGCCAGCCGCGCGAGAGCAGCATTTTCTGTTTGAGGAGCGCATAGTCCTCGCAGTCGCCGCGATCCGTCGGATACGTCCAGAATTCGCTGACGCCGTAGATTTCCTGGTCCGTTGCCGGAGCGATGGCGTGATTAGCCCAGCGGTTCACTTCGTCGAGTTCCGAGAGGCGCTCGGGCGTCGGCTGAAAGCGAACGTCCTCGATGCGCTGGGGAGCGCAATCGGAGTTATGGCTCTCGCAAAAACGGACGAAGCCGTAAGGCGGTTGCGCCGGTCCGAAAACGCGCATGAACGGAGAGGTGGTCGACAGCGACGCGCGCGAAACCGAGTGATCCGCCATGGCACCGGTCGGTGCTGTGATCGCAGCCAGGGCGCTGGCAATACACACTACGAGACGCTTCATACTCACTACCCCTACGAACCCTCTTACGCAGACCACAGTACGCGAGAAATGTCGTGGCCCTCTGAAGTACGCTCCCAGAAATCGAGCAAAATTTGAGCTAAATTGGTGTTCCCCACGGGACATGTCAGTCGCCCCGTCAGCCGAAATATCGCCGCAAAGCTTCGGGATCGGGAATGTCGAGAAATTGCACGCCGATGCCGCGATCGTGGTAGCGCATCACTTTGCAGCGCAACTTTCCGAACATGACGATGTCGCCGATCTGAGGCCGGGCATCCGTGCCGATGGAGGCGCCGGACAGCGACACGTCGAGCACGCGGCAATCCACCGTCGACCCGTCCACGAGCCGTAGCGTTGACGTTTTGTTGACCATGGCGGTGCGCTGGTGCCGGCGGCCGGCAGAGCTGCCGAGCTCTTCCTTGTTCAGGAGCCAGGTAATCTGCGCCGCGAGTTTTTCCCGTTTGTGCTGGGTAGCGCGGAGTGCAATGGCAAAGCCGCCTTCGAAGGTGCGGACCACTTCGCCTTCGATTCCGCCGATTTCATCCAGATACGCGACGATCCGTTCGCCGAGGTCCACCTCGACCGGCGACATGAATGAGGCGCCGCCCACGGAGATGTCGTTGAGACGGCACGGAAACTCTTGCTTGTTGGCGCGCATGAAGCGGCCGAGCAATGCGAGGGAATAGCGCTTGTGTCGCCGCCGGTCGGGCACGATCCGCGCATCGAGGCGCAGGGACGGCTTCGGTTCTCTGGCGGTGATGGGCGACATGAACACAAATCCGACGTTACTGAAGCTACAACCTCCGCGACCGGCAACGGAACAACACCCGCTTTACGGCCCCTCGAGTCCCATAATGAAACAGCAGGCTTAATGAACGACTAATCGATGCCCCGAGCCTGCACACGAAAGAGCTCGGACACTGAACTCGGCGTGAAAGAGGCTCCGATTCCACGGCGCCGGCTGTTCAACGCAGATCAAGGGCTGCTGGTTTCCAAGAGGTTTCGAGAGGCGCGTCGCACATCGAAAAAGGCTGCGACACATACGCCGCTTCAACGTCAGAGGCGTCAGATAGCCTGGCTCTTGTCGCGATCGGCCGTATCGAGGCCGCCTTCGTAGACGCGGAACTGGCGTCGACCCTGGCGCACGATGCGCGCAACCCGCACGTGCGGATGCAACGGAAGCTGCCGCCCCTGCAGCGAAACCTGGTCCTGTGGCTCGCCGTTGGGCCAGATGGCCTCGGCCGCCATGAGCCGAAGCCGGTTGAGAGAGGCGCCATTCTTCAGGCGGTTGTCGTCTTCGTCCAGCGGCACCAGAAGGCAGAGCAGGCGGTCGATGGCCTGGCCCGTGTGCATGAGCGGCAGGACCAGCAACTCGAAACTGGATGTCCCGATGATCCTGTTGCCGTCCATGACGTCGGCTTCACCCGTAAAAACGCCGACGCGCGGCATGTCGACGATGGCACCGACATGATGGGCGAACAGGTTACGGTCGCCTTCTCCCCAGCAGGACGAGAAATCCTGCCCCTTGAGGAGGAGACCGAAGCGATTGGCAACTCGCGTGCCGGCAAGCCGGAAGCGGAACCGGCCGCTCTCCCCGCGCTCCAGGATGAACGTATCCAGGAGGATATCCGCGATGTGGGCAGGCTGAATTTCAAGCCGGCGCGGAGCGCGACGGTTGCCGCGGACCTCGTTCCAGTAGGCGTAAAGCGCCTGTGTAGCCGGATGTCTCATTTCGATCCTCAGCGGCACGCAGCCGTCCTGCGGCGCCACAGGGAATTGCGGCGCCGTGCTCCAGAGCGGTTGCTCTCGAGAGAAACGGCTCGAAATGCGTATCAGAACGAGCCTTGCCGTCGACAAAAGCAGCTTCCGTGCCATATGCACGAAAGCCCGCGATGCGTGTTCGAAGCCGCGGCGAAGCTTGCCCGTGTCTCCAGAGGATACGGGGGGCGCCTAGACCGAGGAGAAGCATGTGATCCCGACCGCGCCGTCAGACGAGCCGATCTTCAATGTCCCAAAACCTGTCCTCGTTGTGCTGGCGCTGTTGGTGTTGGTGCATCTCGTTCGACAGTTCCTGTCGGTCGATGACGACTTCTGGGTCGTTCTGGCCGGCGCCTTCATCCCCGCGCGTTACGGCCCGATGGGTACGGAGCTTCCCGGCGGCGAGACGGCGCTCTTCACGTCTCCAGTTACCCACATGCTTCTGCATGGCGACTGGCTGCATCTGGCGCTGAACTCGGCTTGGCTTCTCGCCTTCGGCGGCGCAGTAGCGGCGCGCACCGGAACGGCCCGGTTCTATGCGTTCTTTCTGCTCTGCGGGCTCGGCGGTGCAGCAACCTTCTACCTCGTCAATCCGACCCTCATGCAGCCCATGATCGGAGCCTCGGGAGCCATCTCCGGTCTCATGGGCGCCGTCATGAGATTTTTGTTTCCGGCTCTGAATTCCGGCGGATTTCGCCGCGTGCGCGAAGCGCCTCGTTCAATCCCGCTGATGCCGCTCGGCGAAGCTTTGACGGATCGGAGGATCCTCGCGACGACCGCAGTTCTTGTTGTAATTAATGTGCTCACAATTGTCGGTTTCGGCGCTGCACAAAACGGAGCCGGGATTGCATGGGAAGCCCATCTCGGCGGATATGCGCTAGGGCTAATTACTTATGGTTTTTTCGACGACGTCTCGCGTATGCAAGACGATATTGAAACGAACTTTGATTGAAACTCTTGCGCGAACTCGGGGTTTGCATCACCATCGGTTCAGAGAGTTTTGTCCGGCTGTCGGTCGGACTGCTCATGAATGAAGGCCCACAAAACAAAGCTCGCAAGGCCTGAGCGCACGAACACGGGTGACGGAGTTTAGAAACTTCGTTCGAGGATGCACTGAGGAAGCGGGCGGGAGGACACGGTCATGAACGTCGCATCGATATTGAAATCGAAAGGCAGGGCAGTTTCGACCGTCAGGCCGAATGCGACTCTGCTCGATATCACAAAGAAACTCGCGCCGAAAAAAATCGGTGCCGTCGTTGTTGTTGGCGACAATGGTCACGTGGACGGCATCATTTCCGAGCGCGATGTTATCCGCGCGCTTTCCGATCATGGGGCCCAGGCCCTGAGTTTGATGGTTTCCGAGGTCATGACCCGCACGGTGGTGGCCTGCCAGGAAACGAGCGAACTCGATGAGCTCATGGAAACGATGACGAAGGGTCGTTTCCGTCATCTTCCTGTGATCGAGGATGATGCGCTGGTCGGCATCATCTCTATCGGCGACGTGGTGAAGTTCCATCTCGCTGAAGTGGAGATGGAAGTTTCCGCCATGCGGAACTACCTCGCGACCGGCTGACGGGCGAAAAGGTCGAACAAAAGAAACGGCGCGCTTCAGAAAGCGCGCCGTTTTTGTTTGTCACAAAGCGAATGGCCCGGTCGCGTTTAGATGACGGTCGTCATCTCCGTTCCGGTGCTGGCGGGTTGCGCGCGCACGCCGAGTTCGCGCGCAAGATCTTCGACCTCGCGTTTGGCCGCAGCTTCACCGCGCGCAATCAGTTCGTCGGCACGATGGAAATCGAAGAGCCCGATGCCCTGCAGGCGCGGGCTGATCATCGAGTCCGGCGGATCACCCGCAAGCCGCGAACGCGCAATGCGATCCTGCACGATGTTGAAAGCGTCCATCATCACGGTCGAGATGCCGGGAACATCTTCACCTTTGCCCAGGATCTGCCGCTGAAGCAGACGGCGCACCGCGATGCCGTTGTTGCCGGTGACGGGAGGTGTGTCCTCCATCTCCTGATCTGACCCCGGCATCTGATTGACGTTCGAGATCGTGCCGCGATTGGAAATGTCGATGTTGAGGTTGACCGCGATCACGTAGCGCGCGCCGAGCGCACGGCACACCGAGATCGGAATGGGATTGACGAGCGCGCCATCGAAAAGCCAGCGTCCATCGACCTTGACAGGACGGAACACGCCGGGAAGCGCATAGGAAGCGCGCACGGCATCGACGAGATTGCCGCGGGAAAGCCAAACCTCATGACCGGTACCGATCTCCGTCGCAACCGCCGTGAAGCGGCGCGGAAGCTCTTCGATGGCGGTGTTGCCGAGCTGCTGGCGCAGGCGTTCGCCAAGACGATGGCCGGTGATCAAACCGGTGCCGGAAAGATTGAAATCGAGAAAGCCGAGCACGCGCCGACGTGTCAGGTCACGTGCAAAAGTTTCGAGCTCATCGAGCTGACCTGCGATTTCGCAGGCACCCACAACAGCACCAATCGACGTGCCGGCGATGATATCAGGCTTGATGCCGGCCTTATGAAGCGCGCGGAGAACGCCGATGTGCGCCCACCCGCGGGCCGCGCCGCCTCCGAGCGCAAGGCCGATCTTCAATTTGCCGGAGCCGGTGTTGGTATTGGCCATGGCAGACTCCACTTCGCGGCGGCCGTAGCAGATGGCCAGCCGATGCGATCCGTCGCGGAACCCGGCGCAAAGCCAAGCATCGGGATCCCCTCAACCCTTAAATTGGAGACTAGCAGATTCCGATTAAAGGCCCCCTACCAAGGATGTGATGTGGTTTGATAAATCGTTGCTGCGCTGCAGCTTAGAGTCAACGTGTGGGAGGGGGAAAAGTTTCGTGACGGTGAACGGCTAGAGAGCCGTTCGCACGAGCCTGGCGGGCCGTGGCCCGTCGAGCGCGATCGACCGATAAAAGCAGGACCGCTCGCCCGTGTGGCAGGCAACTCCGGCCCCGG
>JAATOF010001272.1:0-10996 GCA_013170925.1 Podosphaera leucotricha | reverse complement strand
TAAATATTTAAAGTCTCCTGAATCAGCGGTATTGGATAACGATCTTTGATTGTAACTCCATTAAGGTCGCGATAATCAACACAAACACGTAGACCTCCACCAGGTTTTCTTACAATCAATAACGGTGATGTTGCAGCCGAGTCACTCGGCACAATATGTCCTCTGGCTTGCATATCATCGATATACTTTTTTGTAACCTCTAATTCCATTCGGCTAAACTGTCGTGGTTTGTGATTGGGGAGTTTTGAATTCTGATAGATACGGATTTTGTGATCTCCTTCAGAATGTTTTGGCAATTCATCGGCTGCTTTTCTAGAAAATACATCCTGCCATGCATCATAAATGGACGGTAGCTTATCTTGAAACTTCGGGTCTACCTTGTTTCTCATGAATATTTCAAAATCTTCTTTAGTAGTAATTTTACTAATATTCAAATCCTCGACTATAATTTCAGGCTTTAGATCTCTCATAAATATTGCACAAATTGCATCTGTAATCTGAATTTTAGCATAGGCTTGGATAGCCTTAATGCTACACATTTTCATATCTATAGCTGAGATGGAATTTTCGAGTATTTCTCTTGTCTTTGATGCTTGCATTTCGTTTTCTAATACTTTAAGCGAGTTTATTTCAGTCATTGAGAGAGGTGTCGTTGAGTCTTCGGTTATTCTCCCTGTGCGAGGAACTTCTGATTTTGGATGATTTTTTGAAGGATTAGAAATTTCCAAGGCTTTTATAATAACTTTATCTCCATGAGATGTACAATTTGTGGTGCAGTATTTGCTATCGAAGGCTATCTTTCCTTGCCCTAATCGTATACCACAATCGTGTTTTCGAAGCAAACGATGACCGAGAATCATCTGATGCCTACCACTAGATACATGTAACAACGTATCAATTCATAGTGCTCACCGATTTTAAGTGGGAATTCAGCGCATTCAGTGATGTACTCCTCTGTCCCGTTTCTATCTTGATAGCCGTGTACTTTTTTTCTTTACTTTTAGTTTTTTTATTTTAATATGGTAATGTTGCGCCATGTCTCGTGGAATAAAATTATAAAAGGCTCCGCAGTCAAGAAAAGCTTTTATTTCAACTAAATTTTTATTTCAAGTTTCTGCTTTACAAGAGATTATTGTTTCATCTTCGCCAATAAATTCCCATCGATTTAACATAGAAATAAAATGACTTAAATCTTCTTTTTCTGATAAATGAAACTTTCATTGACACCCCCGGTGGCGACTATCATCAGAGGTTTTTAGTTTTCCGTCTCAGAAAATTCAAGACAGCTAAAAGAAGCATTCTGCGAAGCATTGACTTCTGTGTCTTCAATGCTCTTAATTACCCCGCTCGGTTCCTTTTTGCATAGAGACGTTAGATGGCCTTTCTGGTGGCAGTAGTAACTGTCAGGATTATATAGAGAGATAAGAGTAAGTCACAAGAGTACAAATACAAAGTAGAGGTAGGAGAGAGAATACGATAGTATGGATAACGATACTGTCAAAAGGATAGATGATGATTATTATACATGTATTGAGGACAGTAATACTATTTGTGTGCCAAGCTTTTACTAGATGACTCAGCAATTCCCGACAGTAACATCTGCCTTCCCGATGGTTCTGCTCACGCAGCTGTTCCTTTCGGGTTACTCTCAATTCGAGATCAATGCTACTTCCACCACTGGTCGGATAGTTGCTTTTTAATGCGGGGGATGCTGTGTCAGGCGATAATTTATTATGATTATTTTTGTCTGCAATAGGAACTTTATTCTGATTTGATAGTGACTTTTTGGATTCAGCGAGTATCAAGTTCCTCGAGGAATTTATTATAATTGTCATTATCGTACCGTAAGGTCGCTAGATCTCGCTGCGTCCACAAAGGTAATTTGGTTAGAAATTTTGAGATGGTAGCTCGATTAGTCCATCCTAATATATCTCTACAGGGCGCTATCTGGGCCCTGAAAATTGCCAAGTTCTGACATTGATCTAGACCTGACGGCCATTTCATTGCATTAAACTTTCTTTCATAGTAGCTGTATAAATCTTTTATGCCGTATGTTTGATACATGAACTGAAGTAGTTCGTTCATACAAAGATGGGAATTCTTGTCCGGAAAGAGTATGCTGACGAATCAGATTTACTGGGCTTCCATCAATTCTCGACTGGGCAAACACCACTAAGCCACCATCGGTCCATTTGTAGAAGTCTTTTTTCTTACTTTGAAAATACTCAATCAACTCAGCAGCCCAGGTCTGAAAGCGTTCAGAATCACCTGTAAATTTACTAGGTGGCTGTAAGTTTTCGATATGTTGTAAAAATTCCATATTTTCACAGCGCATTTTCAATAGATCAAGGTAGTTATTACCTGTATATTTTGCACTTGTTAGCTTTAGTTCCAGCTGAATCGGCGCTCTGGGAGAGGTTGGGCAATTTCTCGTTTTTCCATGACCCATTGATCCGATGTTATCCTCCTTAACATCACAATTTGTACTTCATATTTTCAAGATTATAGACATGATTACTTGCAAGAGGGATCACTTCAGTCAACAATTTTCGAGAAATTTTTGGATTTTCTGCAGCCCAATTTTCAATATCAGCAGATGTTTTGACATTGATAAGATCATTGTCTTCTAACAAATTTATCCCTAAATTAGTGTTTTCATTAGCTGCAATATAATTTAGGACAAATTTTATATCATAATTGTTCACATCATGCTTATCTGATCGATACGGCAGTGACTCCAGGTTGAATTGCTTCTTAAATTTCCATCCAGAAATCATACTGGGAAAAGTAAATGTTTCTTCGATTGTTCCATCCCAAAAAGTTCTGTCGCTCTCTTAATTTTTGGAATGCTGGATTTATATTTTAACAAGTGGTCCATAGGTGGTGGAAGTTCCACTGGAGGAGACTGAAGTCTGGGATTATGGGACTGTCTTAAAACATTGTATAAAGAAATGAATCTTCCATTGAATTTTGATTCTTGAAATTGTTCACCTCGGACATCGACTTGAAGTTATCCTAGGATAGTTCGTTCAACAGGTTAATGTTCGAGATTTGATGTTCGAGAAAATTTATCCTTGGTTTTGCAATAGTAAAATCAATTGGTTCGAGATACCTACAGTCGGGAAAGAATTTTTGATGGTCTCCTAGATTGAATAGAATACGTTCAATTCAAAATTTAGAAAGGTACTACAAAGTGTGAAGACTAGCAAATCGTTGCATTGGTCAACTTTGTACAAAGCTGTAGTGCGATGGAAGGGAAGGGAGCGCGAGAAGCGAGAAGTCTAATTACTCGAGCCGAAGCGCGCTAACAAAATAAAACAAACGCCAAATATCGGCCTACACGTGACCACGCGAGCCCTAGTCCTGACACTACCTTTGCTTCCTCTTGAGCCCTTTAAATATCTTCAATGTTAGAAAATGGAGTATTTGGATATACGGGGACCTTCTTCCTCTTATTAATAGATAAGAGTTCATTTTAAAGAGCTTGATTTTTCATCTTTTCCTCGGCCATTTTCTGATTGATTTCGCTGAGGGGAAAGTTTGCTGCCTTCAGCATCAAAACAACAAAAATCTACAAAAATTGGCATTTAAAAGATAATCCTTAAGAGCAAACTCACTTAAAAGTCGGCCAACATTATTATCTTACGAACTAGAAAAGAAAAATTGCTTTAGAGTCATTCCGATACATAGCAAGTAGTCGTAGAACAGAAATAAATCTATCAGATTTTATGTGGCCAGCCCATTTCAAAGTATATAAATTCTATTTTAGCCAAGTAGAATCCAGCGAAATCATATTATTACACTCTGTTACAAATGAGTTTTAGTATTATTTACGAACGAACTAAAGGGTATCTTTCTTTGGATCGTTTCCTTGATCAGGCTCTTCCATATTCTTAGATTCTTGACTTTCTTCTTTGCAAGTACCCTCTTCGTGTGTAAGGCCATCGTCATCAGATACGGAACGCTTTAAATCATCAATCACTGGTGGGTTGAGATCAACACTTGACTGGTTATCTACTTTCTCCACTTCGTCTGCTTTTGCCGCTATTTCTACATCTTCCGATCCCGCCGCTCCTGCATCAACCTTTTCTTTTACCTCTTCTTCCACTGCCTCTACAATATCTTCTACTCCTTCAACGTTCATTGTCTTACTATCAATTTCATCGTTTTCAGATTCTTCAGTGGACTCACTGTCTTCGGTTTCATTTTTTTGGATGTGAAAGTTCTCTAATTTTTGGGTGATAGAATCATCATCCTCATCTGCTTCTAGCACTGTAGTTACAGCTGATCCAACAGACGGAGACTGCCGGATATGGCGCCGAGTTTTATTTCTATTGCTTGCAATATTTGCCAAGTCTTCTTCAGCCGCTAGGCTAAAATCTGGGTAAGAATTGAAGGACTTTAGAATCGAAAATGTCGGCTTAGGTTCATTAGTCGCTTCTAATCCCTCGGCTTCGGGAGGAAGTTGGTGATTTTCCACTGGGAGAAGACCATATTCATCACTAACGATTTTGAATAATGTGTAGAGTCCCGTCGAATTTTCGACCGACCAATATACCTGTCGATGCTGAAACCAGGCGTGGGAAAAAATCCGATGAAGCCGTCTGAAGATATTTGTCAAATGGCTCAACCCGAAAGACTTTTCTGGGATCACGCTTCCTGTACCGAGACTCAACCTACTTGGGAAGATTTTGAGGGATGTAACGATATTTGTGGCCCAATCGAGCGTATGACAGCTGTAATCAATGGCACAACACGTTTTGGGGATCTCATGTACAGCGCAGAGGAACTGCCACTCAGAAGCACGCATTTCAGGGCAGGTAGTAGACGAGCAAGGAGGAGTATCGAAGAGTAAGCCAACGACAAGGTCGTTGCATTTGTTGATGAGAAAACGACAAAGTTCGTAGAGCCAGAGAGATCTATCGACGCCTTCTGGTGGTATGGCAATCATCTTAGCTTTAGCACGTGTGATAGGCCCCGTCGTAGCGTCATCAGTAGTAGATTTAGAGTATTCGTAGTGAAGCGCCTTTAAGTGTTCTTGAAGCTGAAAAGCCGAGTCGAGCTACGACAATCAACATGACGAAATGAAGTGGACTGATACGAATAAGCTTACTTCATTCAAAGGGATCAATGAAAGACCTGTCGCCATATCTGCTGACCTTGTACCAGGATGAATCCTCCGTTTTGAATTCGCCTCTATTATACTATGTTCCATACTGACAACCTCTTGATCGAGTCCCGCCTTCATCGAAGACTCGAGCCCGACTTGAATCTCAGCTGGCGGTGGAGGACTAGGCAGCCTCGGCGTAATCTGGCTCATAGCCATTTTCTCGTTCTGAATCTCGGATAGAAGACGCGTTCTAACGTTTGAGTTGAATCAGATGCCCGATCAAGCCACGAAATCGGCAAACATCCTATTCATAAAGTCACGCTAAATTTTCTATCACTGTCTCGCATCTCATCTTTAAAATTGATCAAATATGAATTCAGATGATGAAGATACGCCTCCGTTGCTAGTCGATACAGGAGGTCGTACTGATTGTGTCGAACGTGAGCCGCAAAACAAGGTGCCTATTACTATTGTCACAGGCAAGATTTCGTACCAAAACCATTACAACGCCTTTTCTAATTTTGGAAGGATATTTGGGAGCCGGAAAAACTACGTTGATGAATTATATTTTGACTCAGAAACATGGAAAGAAAATAGCTGTCATTCTAAATGGTACGTAGCTCTAGGCTATATCTCTTTGCCTGTCTCTGACTGCCCAGAATTTGGAGACTGTAGGTTCATGGAAGAATCTTTAAGCCCAGACTCTAATTTACCTAGCCTTGGACATTGAAAAGTCCTTGACTGTGAACAAAGGCGGGGAACAGGTTGAGGAATGGCTCGAACTGGGGAACGGATGTATCTGTTGCTCAATCAAGTACACATCTACACACTCTCCCTACCTATGATCTCTTGACTCAATTATTGTAGGGATTCAGGGATTAATGCAGTAGAGTCTTTGATGGAGAAGAAGGGAACTTTTGACTACATCCTCTTAGAGACTACGGGCCTGGCTGATCCTGGCAATCTTGTCCCCATATTTTGGGTCGATGAAGGCCTTGGGAGTAACATTTATCTTGATGGAATCGTGACGCTTGTAGACGCAAAAAACGTCTTGCAGAGTCTGACTGATCCCCAAGATACGGAAATTCTCCCTAACGACGATATCCATGATCATCGTGGGCCTGTCTTAACAACGGCCCATTTGCAGATATCACATGCAGATGTTATTGTCATCAATAAATCTGATCTCGTTAATGATTACGAGCTTCGTCTTGTCAAGGATCGAATCAGATCTATCAACGGACTTGCGAAACTTCATACCACCATCAAGGGTCAAGTCCCTCAGTTAGAGGGGTTCATTCTCGATCTTCATGCTTACGATGATGTGGGGTCGCTAGATGTTGCCCATATGGAGCATAGTCATTTAGATCCAGTGCGTACGAACCTTTATATCCTACAAACCTGAAACTTAAATATTCTTAGACTATCGCTACGATCACCTTCTCTTTACCTAGTCTTACTTCAAGTCAAATTTTGCAATTGGACGAATGGCTCAGATCTATTTTATGGGAATCTAAAATTCCTAACCTTAATGCTGATTTAGAAAACGTTAGAAACGGTGGACCAAGATTTGAAATCCATCGGCTAAAAGCGAAGCTCTTTCTTCCAAACGGAGAATGTAAGGTTATTCAAGGTGTGCGAGATATGTTTGATATCCAAGATGTACAACCTATTATTGATTCAAAAACTAAAGATCTTGAAGGAAAAGTTGTAATGATTGGAAGAGGCTTGAAAAATGTTCCTTTTCATCAAAGTTTAATAAAAATGATTACCTCTTAAAGTCTCTACTCTCAGTGATTCTACAGGATGGTAAAAACTACGTTCCGTATTAATTATTTTCGACCTCCAGATGATTAACAACAGAATCGATCCTGCAGAGTTACAGTAAAAGTATTCAAGCTTCCTTAGGACCTAAAGCAGAGGAACGACTGCCCTCTACTTAATGCCTAAAGATTTGATCAAACTAAATCTATCTCTGGGTCCTATGTTTTGTTCGAGTCATCCACCGTGAAGTTTATGGTCATCAATTGAAGAAAGTAGAAGTTTAAAGGGAGCACAAATTGCGCACAGAACCGGGGTCCGTTTGCTATCAGGTTCTACTAAAACTCCACGCATTTTGTTTACGGAATTCAGGCAGTCCTTTTTTCTTCTACCGAAAACGAGGTAGACTTGAAGGGAAACAGGAATCCAGATAGTTTCATCTTCCATTTTACCGCATGATTTCTAAATATGATAAATCTCTCAAGGATAAAGGACGGCCAATCTAGATTCCTCACGTTTTATCAAATTTGCATCATATGCCACCACTTCGTAAAGAGTGTTCTACGAGAGTTTCATAGAGAAAGCATACTGATGTTGAGGATATGGAAGAATAAACAAGTTACAATGGGTGTAGCTGCAGCGTTCTGAGGAAAGGCGACAAAACTCTTACTAATTCATCCATAATAGTATTAATGGGGTGGAGGATGTACATTTACATCATAGCGCTTATTAAAGTCAAGATTCATAAATAGATACATTTAAACGCAAAGGCACAGCTCATAATATGAGGTTTATATAGAAATCACTGTAAAAGTCAGATTTGGTAAAAATAAATGCAAAAAAAGTCTTTGGATTGAATTTTAGCTATAAAATGAAAGGGCTCCAATGGCAAAGATTAGGCTTTATACTCTTTTCATCCCATGGCTTTCGCGCTCGCGTGGAGTTGTGGATGCGAATATCAAAATGAGACAGCGTGGCCAGCTTCTGAGTGCCATGGACATTTTTCCCATTGACACGAATCAGAAATTATGAATCCATACGCATATATTTTCTCCTCAAAGGTAACATACTATGATATTACTAATAGAGATAAACGACAGAAATATACAAGATTCTATTGTGCGAGGCAGAGCATGAATGAATACAAGAACAGGGCTGGCTGCGCTGTAACTTGTTGACAGTAATTATTTGAAGTATAGTTGGAGATGACTGCTTAAGCGTTGTTGAAGATGAAAATGAAACGTAGAGTTTACATATACATATATGGGACGATCTCTTCCGCCTTATCCAGCCTCTCTTCATGTTGAATCATAACAATCATAACTCATACAAGTGCGCATTTCTTTCTATGCCGAATTTGTGAAACCTTAAAAGAATTGACCAAGTTTTTTAGGATTTTGTCACAACAGGAACTTAGACAGGACGATCAACTAGCCAGTTATTGTTTTAGGGGGCTCTCAATGTAAGTTTTAAGCTGGGTGAACTATGGAGTCCATTAATATTCATTCATTGTGGCCTTACTAGATCCTGCTTGCTATTCCAAAATTTCAGACAGACTTTGGAGTCACGCTTCTCAAGTCTCGATAGCGTTCTCTCCAATCCAAGCCGATGGCTGGGTTGGAAACGTGTGTATGTTTAAGAGATTTTTCCAGTGGACAGGATTTCAAGTTTAAGTATTCGATTAAACTCCTTGCGTCTGATAAGGTTAATTTATCAGTTGAAATTTTAGGGGGATTTGATCTTGAGGTGTAAGAAGTATCTTTGGCAAAATGAATCATCATCTAGAATGCTTTTTCCATCCCCTTTATCTATCCCCTATCTTTTTCTTTCTTCAGCTAGATTTGCATCCAGCAAATTTGCTTCGTCTGATATTTTATTTGGGAGTACATGTGTAATATTCATAGGATTGTATTGGAAGGGACTTGTAAGAAATTGAGCAGACATGAAGTGGTACATCCGGCACTTGTAAAGCTACTTCCAAAGGTTTAATTGATAGAAGAACAATAGGGGCGTCGGAGAGGAAACCTGAGAGTTGAACCGAATTTATTTAGAATTCCACAGTCTAGTAGTCCTTGTTTTCTGGGACCGCGAAGTCGCCGATAATATAATTGGGGGGAGCATTTTTGGGCGGACCCATCCGAACTTCTACCAGTTAGAGTTGTTGGAAGTCGAGTCTCTTAACGAAATATTGAGTTATTGGTTTCGCACAATTCTCTTTAAGACTTCAATTTTAATCCAAGAGGAACTGGCCAAACGGGCACCCTAGAGCTACTATATTTCTCGGATGAGAAGCCGGGAAAGAAAGAATCGCATGAGAAGTTATGATAGATAACTATTTGCGACGGAAGTTATAGAGCTCATGTGACGGATTAGAACAGCATCTAAAGAGTCAACATAAGTCGAATCTTGCTTGATAATTTCTGTTGGAGGGATAAAATGTGATTGATCTAGCTGTGAAGGCCATGCTAGTCTGCTAGTCAGGGAGTTCGATCTGAGAATCTAGCTAAAGTTGAGCTTGTATACTGTGGGGTTGGAAACATTTTGTTGAACGCTTCAGATTTTTGCTTGGTTGTGTGGACGACTAACTTTTCTTTATTTCTTTCATTGCTGTATGAGATTCAGATATAGGACGGACCGTATTTTCTTCATGAAGCGCAACTTTCCTAGACCAGCAAGAAATACTTTGATGCACATGTCTAGGACCATATTTTCGGCGCTAGGAATGTAAGATACGACGCCCTCACTGTGTCTTTTTTTACGCTATTATTTGCGAGAACACTCTTTCTCGTCTACTATGATCTGTGAGGAGCTCTGATTTCGCAAGCATTTCTTTAGCAGATTTAGTAAACTAGGCATAGTTGCCTATTCTGTTCTGATAGTTATCAACGATCCTCTTCATATGTGGTGTGCTGCTTTCCATTTATTTGGCGGCTTTTCTTTCTCGGTTTCCCAATGCAAGGTTTTAATCCATCGACTCGGCTCCGCTGAGACTTTCAAGTTGCGGTCTCCAAATTTAGCCTTAAGTAAGGTTCATCAGCATCTCCGAGCGCCTTGGTTGGAAGATTAGGTCAAAGAGCGTACCCGCATTTTTCATCTTGAGAGACAATAAAAGTATTGGAAGCTGAGGATGTTTGTTGGGGAAAACCAGTTGTCGGGCAGATCGGTTGGAGACTGGAAAATTTAAGTCATTTTGAAATGAATACGACATTATTGGGCTTCCTAAAAAGCGACATTACTGTCTGGCACTACACTTTTTGATAATCTAATTCGCAACCGAAAAGAACCCATTCGCTTTTACCATCAGCTCGTTTTAGACGGACGTATAATTCATGTACGCTAAGGCACCGGGATATCGATCACTTTCGTAGAGCATCCCCTTCACTTTAAATCCATATAACATCAACAAAAGCGCTTCAATATGGATAATCGTTAGTTTCTGACACTAAAATGTATCGCTGATTTGAAATCCGGTATTTATAAGAGCCAGCGTGCTGCTGCTATTGCATATAACCTTCTTCGATCAACCGTTTCCAACCATATCAATGGAACAAGTAATTCTCGCAAATCTCATATTTGTTGCCAAAGATTATTGCCGGACCAAAAGAATCATCTCTGACTGGATTCTCGAGGAAGATTCACGTGGCTACCCCCCATCGCATGTGAGAGAGAGCCCGAGAAATGGCCTGTAAAATTTTAGAGTTCCAAGGAGATCGAGACCCCGTAGGGATTGGATGGCTAGAAAGATTTTTAGATCGGAATAAACGGGCAAAAACGGTCATTGGCAAGATAATTGAAGCTGCACGCGCAAACGTAGCAACTCCCGACCGAATAGGGCGCTTCCTACAGTTGTTTGAAGAGAAGAGGAAGCAACACAACATCCGGACCGAAGATATTTACAACATGGACGAAACAGGAGTTGTCCTTGGTATCTGTAGTAATTCTAGAGTCATTTCAGATTCTCGAAAAAAAACTAATGTGAAAAGCCCAGAATTGCGTGAGTGGGTTTCGATTATTGAGGCCATCTCCGCTGGGGGCAGGAAACTTCACTGTGCGGTAATTTTCTAGGGTATAACCCTTCAAACAACCTGGCTTTCACCAAACAAAGTGCCTGACTGGCTCTACAAT
>JAATOF010001271.1:0-11043 GCA_013170925.1 Podosphaera leucotricha | reverse complement strand
GGAACGCGTTGGTGCCGGCGACGCGCTCGTCGCCCGACAGCCCGTTGAGGATCTCGATGCGCCCGCCCGCGCGGCGACCGGCGAGCACCGGGGTCGCACGGAAGCCCTTGCCGTTGTCGGCCACGAATACGACCGATCGGCCCTCCACGGTTTGCACGGCGTCGGCAGGCACGGTCAACGTGTCGTCTTTGGCCGCCGCGACCACGACGCCGGACACCGGCGTACCTGCCGGCGGCAGCGGGCCGGATTCCGGGCGCGCACGGATGATCGCCATGCCACCCTGCTCGCGGACATCGGCGGCGGAGCCGATCACGATGGCACTGAAGCTGCCGTTCGTGCCGGTGACTTCGATGCGCGCGCCGGGTTCGACTTGCGCCGCGAGCGCGGGCGGGGCGGAAAACACGAGTTCTGTCTGCGCTGGATCGGCCACGTTGGCCACGATGTCACCCGCGGCGACGAAGCCGCCGGGCGTCACCTGGACCGCGCCGACCACGCCTGGTACCGAGCTGGTAATGGTCACGCGCCCACCTGCGTTCGGCGAGCCGGCCGCGACGACTTGGGCTGCGGCCGCACGGGCCGCCGCTTCGGCCGATAGCGAGCGTGCCCGCGAGGCTTCGAGTTCCTGTTTTGCGACCACCCCCTGAGTTACCAGCGCCTGGTCGCGCTGATACACCAGCCGTGCCGCTTCCGCTTCGGCGCGTGCCGCATCCGCATTCGCACGCATCGTTGCGGCTTCGCCGCTGACAATCACTGCCAGAGGCTGGCCGACGCGAACCCTGGTGCCGGGTGCGACGATGACGCGCTCCACGCGACCACCGATGGAAGCAGCAACGGCGGCACGTGCACCAATAGCGGGCTCGACACGTCCACTCAGGCGTGTCTCGCTGCCACCACCGCGACCAACGGCAACCACCTGGATACCTGACGCTTCGATCTGCTGCTGGGTCAGGGCAACCAGGCCCTCCTCGCTCTCGGTCGCTTCATCGCCATGGTCGTCATGGCTGTCTTTCTCGTCATGGCCCCCTTCGGCGCCGTGATCTGCATGGCTTTCTTGTGTCTGATCGTCACCGTGCGATCCATGGCCGTCATCATCGGAGTGGGCAGCATGGGACGCTCCGGCATCTTGGCTGCTGGTGAGCCTCGCAAGGCCGAAGCCTGCGACGAGGGCGACCAGGAGTGCGGCGACGTAAATCAGCCGCCTAGTATTTGTTTTCATCGGGATTCTCCGAACGGGGCGCGGCCTTCCAGGAGCGCCAGGTCGATTTCGGCAAGAACGCGCGCGATCCGCGCGTCCACGGCGGCATTGCGCGAGGCGATCAACGCCGAGCGCGTGCTGCGAAGTTCAAGTTGCGAGATTCGGCCAGCCTCGAAACCGACGCGGGACAGGCGATAGGCCTCCTCGGCAGCTGCGACACCGCTATCGGCGGCGCGTGTCCGGCTGTTCGAGGCGGCTAGCGTGGCCTCTGCGGCCAGTCGCTCCGCCCGTACCTCCTGTTTCTGCGCGATCAGCCGGGCCTCGGCGGCCCGCTGCTCGGCATATGCGGCTCGAATGCCACCCCGATTGCGATCGAACAGTGGAATGGTCAATTCGAGGCCGACCGTAAATGCCTCATCGTTGGTTTCCCGGAACCGGGTCCTGCCAACGGCGGCGCTGACATCCGGAAGCGCGCGACGCCGTTCGACCGTCACCAGTCGGCTCGCGGCATCGAGTTCGGCCTGTGCAACCCGGACGGCGAGAGGATCGTCTGCACCGACTCCGGTCGGGTTGGAAGTACGGTCCAACAGGCTTGCACTGATGGCTTGGACGGGTCTTTCGAGCATGGCGATCGCCGACAACCGCGCGAACGCACTGTCGCGGAGGGCCTTGGTTTCATCGAGTGCAGCCCTGGCGGCCTCGACCTCGCTCTGTGCCTGGACACCGCGCAGGGTCGCCTCGCGGCCCTGTTCGACCATGGCCGCGACCCCGCGCGCGTCCTGCTCGGTCAGCGATAGGGCCTCAGCAGCGAGGTCGTAGCGTCGTGCTGCGGCTTCGGCCTCGGCATAGGTCAGTGCCAACTGGCCCGCGACCTGCCAGCGAGTCTGCACGCGCCGAAGGTCCGCTGCGTTGGCCTCGGAACGCGCCGCCTGGATTCGGGCGGAGCGTTGGCCAAACAGTTCAAGGGGCTGGTTGATCGACAGCGTCGTTTCGCCGTTGCCGGTACCGTTGTAGGGGCCGGTGCCGTAGACGTTCTCTCGGCTGTAGGCGATTGAGGGATTGGGAAGGGCGCGGGCCTGCTCCGCACGGGCGGCAGCTGCGTCATAGACGGCATTGGCTTCGAGCGTCGACGGCAGCGCGTCGAGCCGGGCAACTAAATCATCGTAGGACGGGGCGGTCTCGACGACAGTGTCGTTCGCCATTGAAGGCGACGCCAATGCCAAGACAGCCACGGCCAGTCCGACCGCGATGAGCGGCCGTCCAAGCGGCGTAAACATGGGAACTCCGGAAGCAAAAGTTGACGTGGGAACCCGTCAGAACGGGCACTGAACACGTCAGCCTCGCGGAGGCCTCAGGGGTCCTTCGGATATTCCGGATGCGGGAGGATCATCCTGCGATACAGCCTGAACGGCGCGCACGGCGTCGTAGCCCACAGTCGTACTGGATGGGACGTTTGCTGTCGAGTGATGGCAATGGCCGTGGGCGCAGACGCCGTGGGCGTTGCTGGAGTCATCCCCCTTGCCGGCATCGTCGCTTGGCGATGACGCATGGTCATCCAATGCAATCGCCGTATGCGTATCGAGCGATTCGAACGAGCAAGCGAACGCATCGGCGATAGGCAAGATCACCAGCACTGCGACCAGCAGTGCGGCAATGGTGCTTCTCAGCTTGACGAGTGTTCGATGCATCGGCGAAACATACCAGTCAAAGCTCCCCGGACACAATAACAAGCTGCCTTCCCCCTATAGAAATCCAACAGGGCCGCCAGCGCCTTGCTCAGGCCTCCCCAAAACTCTTGCAAAACCGAGGCTTGGCCGGCCTGCCGCACCGACTCGCCCAGCATGCTGGCGTGCTGATCTAAAGGGTAATCTTTGGGGTCTATTCAGCTAGAAACTATGAGCCCTTCTCCGGGGGGGCTGGGGATCGAAGGAATGGCCGGTCGAGAATGTGCTCCTTCCAAAGCCCTCATGGGGCGATCTTCGAGTCGATGCACTCGGAAAAGACGTCTAGGTCAGGGTCATAGACTGAAGACCGGACTTGCATGAGACCAAGTACGGAGTGAAACAGGTTGTCGTGGCTGAGCGAATTGCCCGCCTGACGCTTGACGCAGCGCACATCGATGCCAGCGTTGTCGCGCATTCCCGGAGAAATCCACACCACCATCGGCACCTTGATCTGGGTTTCCGGTGCGATCGCGTAGGGGAAGCCGTGCAGGTAAAGGTTTCCTTCACCTAGGGACTCGCCGTGGTCCGAGAGATAGATCATCGCGGTATCGTGCGATCGATCCTGCGCAAGCATCCGGATGGTCCTTGCCAGAAAGTCATCGGTCTCCAGGATGGCGTTGTCGTAGGCGTTGACGATCTCTTCCCGGCTGCATTTTCCGAGGTCCGGGCTCCTGCAGTCCGGGACGAAACGTCGCAGCGACGGCGGATATCGCTTGAAGTAGCTGGGGCCGTGGTTCCCGAGTTGATGGAGCACGACGACGACATCGCCCGGATTGTCGTCGATGGCATCGTGCAGTCCCTGCAGCATCACGGCGTCGCGGCACGCCTGATCGTCGCAAAGCGGGTCGGCGCGCGGTTCACGGTATGACTCGAACGCCAACCCGGCGCATACGCCCTTGCACCCGGTCTGGTTGTCGCGCCAGAGCGTCCTGATGCCTGCGCGCTCCAGTACATGCAGCAGGGATTCGGATCCACGGATGAGCTGCTGGTCGTAGTTCCGCCTTCCGGTGGCCGAGAACATGCACGGAACCGAGACCTCGGTGTTCGATCCGCAGGCCGTGACATCCGTGAAATTGATGACGTCCAGTGACGACAATTGCGGGGTCGTCTGCCGGCGGTAGCCGCTCAGTCCCCAGTTCTGGGCGCGGACGGTTTCGCCGACCACGATCACCAGCAGGTGGGGCTTGGTTGACGGTCCGTGGCCCACCAGTCGCGCATCGGCCCCGATGACGCGGCGGGGTGCATCCGCCACGCGCGCGTCTTCCCCGAGAACCCGGGGGATCGAGACGAGATAGTTGCCTGGCGCGATCAGGTAGCGCAGGGATTTGTGGTTCCGCATCAGTGACGACAGGTCGTCAAAACACGTCGCCAGCACCAGTCCGGTCAGCGCGATGACGGCGAGCAGGAACACCAGACGGCGAGCCAGACTGCGCTTCCACCCGTACGTCCTGATCTGCGTCCACCAGACGAGCGCCGAGGGCAGAACGCCCAGGGCGAGCACGGACAACGCCAGGCCCGGCGTCAGCAGCTCAAGGGCCTCCGCCGTATCGGTTCGCAGTACGTTCCGGATCATGCTGGGATCGAGATGGACCGCATAGCGATCCGCAAAGTAAGCGGCCGCCGCAGTCGCCATCAAAAGCAGCGTCAGCAGCGGTTTGACCGTCCAGCGATTCAATACGAGCCCGAGCAGGATCGCATGCAGGCCCGCGATCGCGAGGCCAGCGCTGGCGAGCAGACGCCAGCTGCCGGGCTGATCCAGCACGCCCGTTTCCCTGACGCCCGACCAGAATGCCCCGTTTGCGGTGGCGACGAAGAACACGCTTGCGATGGCGATGAGGCCTTCCACGCTGATCGAGGGCCTGAGCCCCGCAAGCCGTCGATCAGCCGAGGAGTACAGGAGTCCCTGCGTCGCCGCTGAAAGCTCCGGCCTGCTCGGTCCGCGGCCTCCCTTTTGCGTTCTCCACAGTCGATGGCCGGTCACGGCAGAGCACCGTGATCCGGGCCGGAACCGTGTCCGCTGCGCGGGCGCAGATCCAGATAGAGGCTGTATGCCGCGGTGAAGGCCGGCAGCAGGTTTTGCAGCACGCCGACCGCATCCTGCTTGTTTGAAAACAGGAAGTAGGCAAGGGCCATGAGGCTTCCAGCCAGGCTCATGTACCAGAACAGGCGGGGAATGACCGGCCTGCCGGCACGCCGGCTCGCCAGGAACTGGACGACCCAGCGGGCACCGAACATCAGCGCGCCGGTCACTCCGATGAGCTTCCAAGGTGTCAGGACGATCCCGATCCAGGCGAGCCAATCGATGGGGTCGTTCATGGCCGGGCCTCCTGGACGGGGCGGCTGCGCGCGCGCACATGGCGTGCGACGAGCCACGACACGCCAAGCAGGTCCCGGATGCCCACGAGCGCCCGTCCGAAGTTGGTGTACTTGGACCTTCCGGCTCCCCGGGGACGGTGGTTCACCGGCACGCTGACCGTGCGCCAGCCCGCCCGCTGCATGAGCGCGGGCAGGTAGCGGTGCATGTGGTTGAATGCGGGCAGCGAAAGGAAGGCTTCCCGCTCGAACAGCTTGATCCCGCAACCCGTATCCGGTGTGCCGTCGTGCAGGAA
Source organism: Podosphaera leucotricha (assembly GCA_013170925.1). Lineage (NCBI taxonomy): Eukaryota > Fungi > Ascomycota > Leotiomycetes > Helotiales > Erysiphaceae > Podosphaera > Podosphaera leucotricha. The sequence continues at coordinate 5,515 of JAATOF010001271.1, read as the reverse complement.
GCTGCGCCGGATGCGGTTGGCCAGCCGTGACGCAATCCGCTTGGCCGGCCCGTCGTTGCGCGTGACGCGCCAGCCGGCGATCAGCTTCACGTCCGACGGCGATTTCTCTAGGTGAGCGATCAGCTTCGGGATGTCGGCGGGATCATTCTGGCCGTCGCCGTCGAGTGTCGCGATCCATGAGCCGTATGCGTTCTGCACGCCGGTCAGCAGGGCGACGCTCTGTCCATAGCACGCTTCGTGCTGGATTAGTCGCAACTCGGGGATCTCGTTCTTCAGCGCCAGGACCACCTGCGCGGTGCCGTCGCTCGAACCGTCGTCGACGCAGACGATGTCGAATGCAACGCGGCCATGCAGGTGCTGCGACACTTCGCGCACCAGCGACGCGATGTTGTCGCGTTCGTTGAGCACGGGGATGACGACAGAAAACAGATTCATGGGAGGGGTCTCGGTGTTGTGGGTGTAGTGGATCCGCCGTTATGAAGTCCCCTCTTCTCCCTCATCGGCGGGAGAGACGGAGCCGAGCAGCTTCGTTGCGACATCGCCATTTCTAGCGATCCACGCCGAACAGATCGCGGCTGTAGACTTTTTCGGCCACATCAGCCAGGTCTGCGTTCAAGCGGTTGCTGACGATCACTTCGCTGCGGCGCTTGAACTCGGCCAGATCACCGATCACTTCGGAGTTGAAGAACGCAGGCACGTGCAGCAACGGCTCGTGCACGACCACCTCCACGCCTCTGGCCTTGAGCCGCTTCATCACACCCTGCACGCTGCTGGAGCGGAAGTTGTCGCTGCCGGCCTTCATCACCAGCCGGTGGATGCCGACCACGCGCGGCTTGCGGCGCAGGATGTCGTCGGCGATGAAATCCTTGCGCGTGGTGTTGGCATCGACGATGGCGCGGATCAGGTTCTGCGGCACATGGCGGTAGTTGGCCAGCAGTTGCCGGGTGTCCTTGGGAAGGCAGTAGCCGCCGTAGCCGAACGAGGGATTGTTGTAGTGATCGCCGATGCGCGGGTCCAGGCATACACCGTCGATGATCTGGCGCGTGTCCAGCGCATTGATCGCGGCGTAGGTGTCCAGCTCGTTGAAGAAGGCCACGCGCATCGCGAGGAAGGTGTTGGCGAACAGCTTGATCGCCTCGGCCTCGGTGTTGCCAGTCAGCAGTACGGGGGCACCCTGACGCGTGCTGGCGGCCAGCAGCAGGTCGGCCAGTTCGCGTCCGCGTGCCGAGTGTTCGCCCACGACGATGCGCGACGGTTCGAGGCTGTCATGCAGCGCCGAGCCTTCGCGCAGGAACTCGGGCGAGAACACGATGTTGTCCGTGCGCAGTTCCCGTTTGAGCGAATCGGTGAAGCCAACCGGCACGGTGGATTTGATGACGATCAGAGCTTTCGGACACAGCGCCGTGACATCGCGAGCCACGGTTTTCACCGAGTCGGTGTCGAAGCGGTCGGTTTCCGGGTCGTAGTTGGTCGGCGTGGCGACGATCACGTAGTCCACGCCCGCATACGCCTGGCGTGCATCGCTCGTGGCGTGCAGGCGCAGCGGATGGTTGCGCAGGTGCGCTTCGATGCCGGGATCGGCAATCGGTGAGGTGCGGTTGTTGATCGCCGCCACGCGTGCCGTGTCGATGTCCAGCACGGTCACCTCGTGATCGCGTGCCAGCATTACCGCGTTGGCCAGACCAACGTAGCCGCCGCCTGCTATGGCAATGCGCTTCATGCGGCGGCTCCCGCCGGGTGGCCGTAGTAATCGCGGTGCCAGGCGACGAAGCGTTCCAGCCCCTCGGCAAGACTGGTGCGCGGTGCATAGCCCAGATCGCGTGCGGCCAGCGAAATGTCGGCGCGCGTGCTCAACACATCGCCCGGTTGCATCGGCAGCAGGATGCGTTTGGCGGATCGGCCGAGCAGGCGTTCGAGATGGCTCACCATCGCGTCCAGCCGCTCGGGACGGTCATTGCCGAAGTTGTAGACGCGGTGCGGCGCGTCGCCGTCGGTGAGAACCGGCTCGCTTTCCAGCAGGCGCACGATGCCATCCACCACGTCATCGACGAAAGTGAAGTCGCGTTCCATGTCGCCGCCGTTGTAGAGGTCGATGGCCTCGCCGCGCAGGATGGCGTTGGTGAACTTGAAGTACGCCATGTCCGGGCGGCCCCACGGGCCGTAGACGGTGAACAGGCGCAGGCCGGTCATCGGAATCCGGTACAGGTGCGCGTAGGCGTGACCGATCAGCTCGTTGGCCTTCTTGGTGGCGGCGTACAGCGACACCGGAGTGTCGGTGCGGTCCTCCACGCAGAACGGTTGCTTGACGTTGGCGCCATAGACCGAGGACGAGGAGGCATAGACCAGATGCCGCACGCCGTGGCGGCGCGCGCCTTCGAGCACGGACAGGAATCCGGTGAGGTTGCTGTCGATGTAGGCGAACGGCGCGTCGAGCGAATAACGCACGCCGGCTTGTGCGCCCAGATGCAGGATCGCGTCGAAGCGGTGGGCATCGAACAGTGCGGCCATCGCTTCGCGGTCGGCCAAGTCGATACGTTGAAACGTGAAGCCGGGCTGGCCTTCAAGCTGCGCAAGACGGTCGTGCTTGAGCGCCACGTCGTAATAGGTGTTGAGATTGTCGATGCCGAGCACGCGATGCCCGTTCGCCAGCAGGCGGCGTGCGCTGTGGAACCCGATGAACCCGGCTGCGCCGGTCAGGAGGATGTTCATGCGATGCGGCCTTCGCTCGCATTCGATGTCCGATGCCTAGCCGGCAGGCACGTCGCAGCCGGAGAGCCAAGCGTTCTTGAGACCGGCAATAGGCAAACGATCTTGCGGGCCTCCTTGCGGGCCTCCTTGCGCGCAGGGGGTACTACCGAGATCGAGTCCGGAGCCACCGATGATGTCGAGCTGGCCTGACAGCTGTCCGTATAGGGGAATGCAGCGTGCTTCATGGCTGACTCTCCATCCTGTCGGCGTCGCTCGCACGTCCGGGTAACAGCCACCACGTCCGCCGGTTGGCGACACCCAGCGCAACCAGCTCGCCGTCGCGAAATCCTTGCGGAATTGCCGAGCCCACGATGAGCAGCCACCTATCCTCTGGTGCCTGTGCCTGCCACGTGAGCGCGCTTTCGAGTTGATCTACCTCCGGCCGGTTGAAACCGAACTCCGTGGTCGGCGATTGACTCATCAGCAGCTGCTGCTCGCGCCATCCCACTAGACCGAGTTGCGCATCCGGGCCGATTTGTCGCGCAACGGTTTCCATAAGTCCGCGAGACGAGCTTGAATCGTTGAGGACAACGGCGCCGCCGATGCCGAATGCGATCCATATTCCCGCCAGACCGACGAGGGTGCCGGCAACGACCCGCTCGCTCATGGCGACGATGGCCCCGAACGCCGCCGGCAGCGCCATGGAGAGCACTAGCCAAGCTGCACCTTCCGAGCCTAGGGACATGCCGCGCGCCAGCAGAAGGCGACTTTCAAAGCCCGGATCGGTGAACAGCATCGCAAGGCCCGCTACAAGGAGCACAAGGGCCAGAACCACAATGAATCCGAGGAGCAGCAGGCGTGGCCCGTCGCGTCTCAGCAGCCCGGGAAGAAGCGGTGCGAACGCCAAGCATGCCAATGGCAGCGCCGGCAGGATGTACATGTCCCGCTTGCCCGAAGGAATCGAGAAGAACAGGACGATCAGCAACCAACCGCCCAGCAGGAGCAGGTAGCGTGGATCGCCCCGGAAGATGCGTCGTTTCCAGGGCGCAAGCGCCCAAGGCATCGCCAGCATCAGCGGCAACCACGCACTCACCATCACGCCCGCGAAGTACAAGGGCGGTTTGATGTGCGTCCAGGACTCCGCATAGCGTTCGACGGTTTGCCTGAACAGGATGTCCCGGGCATAGGCCAGGTGCTCGGCGGAAGGCGCCAGCCGGACGGCTGCCAGCATGGGGCCCAGCCACAGTGAGATGGCTGTCAGTAGCGCGATCGGCCCCAGCCAGAACTTCCAGTCGCGCCACCAAGCACTCGATATGCTGCGTTGCCACCAAGTAGCGGCGATCGCTGGAATCAGCACCAGCAGCGCGATGATGCCGACGCCCTTGGTGATGACGCCTAGCCCCGCGGCGAACCACCCCAGCGTCCACATCTTCCAGTCGGGTCCCTGGAGGATGTGCCGCAGCAGGCCATAGTGCGCAAGCGTGACCCAGGTCACCAGCAGGGGATCGATCTGCGCGCGCTTCATCTGCAGGGTGAACTGCAGGGTGAACAGCAACGCCCAGCCTGCATACAGCCCGATCTGCCGGTTCCACAGGCGGCGGCCGAGATCGTAGGTCAGCGCGATGGTCAGCAGGCCGGCCAGCAGCGACGGCAACAGGAAAGAAACCCGCAGGTTCCCCGTGGCCCAGTACAACGCCGCCTGCATCCACATGAACAGCGGTGGCTTGTCTGAGTAGAGTTCAAGTCCCCGATGTGGGAACAACCAGTCGCCGCTTTCCACCATCTGCCTGGCCACGAGCGCAAAGCGCGGCTCGTCGGCAGGCCAGGGGTCTCGTAGTCCTAGCCCGGCACCGAGCACCGCGAGGGCGGCGAGCAGCAGGATGCCAATGCCTGGCGAACGGAACTGATTGAAGGTCAGGCGAAGAGATGCGGCTGCCGTCATCGCACGCTCCCGCTTCCACCGGCATCACGCCGGCAGGCAGGACGCGCGACAACGCAGCCACCGGTCGCCAGAGGCGACCAGCCGGTACGGTCGTACATGGGGATACCCGTGAGTCTGTCTAGATGGCAGTCAACGCGGCAGAACGCCGCGAAATACTTGCGTTCAGACTCTGGGTGGACGCATCAGCCCATCGGGTAGAAGAGACTTCGGAGAAGGCTTCTCGGGAGTGACGAGAAGGATCTTGTCAATCGTTGCCGAGGAGAGTGGGGCAAATGGCGTGTGTCCCACCGTGTGGTGGCAGTGCCCATGCGCACAATCTTCCGCATGATCTCCAGGGGCGGAATCAGGATCAGTAACGTGCGACTGCACCGTGTCCGGTTCGACCATGCAAGCAGCCGCGTCAATCGCCGGCACGACCACGATGATTGCCAAAAGCAACATCATGACCAACCTTCGGCTCTGGACAAGGAACTCTGACATGCAAAGGATTCAAGACGATCTATGAGCCCGGCGATTCAAGACAAGCAACTGACTCTCCACCGCCAGATATTGCGCTCGGGAGAGGGCATCACTTTGCCGGGGGTCCCGGCCTAGCGTCAAGACTCATGTAGAAGAATTCGGTCGAGTTGGGCATCTCCGCCCGGCATCTGCAAAACAGTTGTTAAGTTCTGGTTTGGGCATCGTTAGGACGGTTGTCGTGGGCTGGCATGGTTCGCTTCAATCTTCGACCAGATGCAATAGCGGCCGCCCGACTCGTCAGCGCAGAACTGAGAGATATGGATTGTTCGGAGGTACGTCCTGGAACAACCGAGTCGGATCTTCCAACAGGTATCCATGCAATCGCCGGGACTTGCGAGGCCCGACCACGTCGCAGGTCCAGATGTT
>JAATOF010001267.1:0-16116 GCA_013170925.1 Podosphaera leucotricha | reverse complement strand
GATGCTCGTTTCACTCGATACAATATTTTTATCCTTAAATTTAGCTGACTGACTTGTCATGCGAGCCATTGCGCTTCATTGAGTTGCTCTACGAAAAATATCGAAATTCCATCATTATCGACTAGAGGCTGCAAACTCTCAGTGATGCTTAAAAAAACCTAAAAAAAAGGAAATCCGAAATGATATTTTTGAGACTTGACAACCTCTCCTTATTAGATTTATAATTTAGTGTACTTAGAAGTACCTGACTGCTAATTAATCGTCTACCCTATTTAAACAACGCCTAGCATGCCCAGCTACCATACGACTTAGTTGTCTTTGCCATCTTTGTTGTCTTTGTTAGAGTTATCTTGACTCTTCTGACCGCCTCCTTGACCACCTCCTTGGTTGCCTCCTGATCCGCCTCCAGCACCGCCACCTTGACCGCCTCCAACACCACCTCCACCTCCACCACCTGCACCACCTCCGGCACCACCTCGTGCACCACCTCCTTGGCCACCACCAGCACCGCCTCCTTTACCTTCCGAAGAAGCTGCCTGAGTACCAGCACCGCCAGCAACGTCAAAATTATCGAATCCTTGAGCTTTTGCGACATCGGCTACACTAAGTCCATCTGCATTGAAAGGCGTTTTTATTGACGTTTCCGAATTTTTGTTTTCAACGTCTTGCCCTGTGACAGCTGGATCAACAAGGGGAACTACTCCTCGAAGAACCTTGCTTGTTGGAAGTGTAGGGTCACCACACAGGATAGGTTTGTTAGTTTTATCAGGCTGACATCCATCAGTAAACTATCTTCATCTTCATATGGACAGCTTAGTAGTAGGACTACTCACGTTAAAATTTTGTTCGGCTGCGACGTATCGGCGTGCAGCTTCGACAGCTCGATCACTGTCACCCAAGGTTTCAATAATTTTATCGCCGTGCTTGAGCTCTGGAGCTAGTTAGTGCATATGATCACGTGAATAGTGAGTCTCCTTACTATCACAAGGATTGGCAGCAGCAAGAAGGAATTGGATGCCATTGCCGCCAAGGGTCGGAGCATCGCCAGGCTTGCCTAAATCACCCAAGTCGGTAATTCCCTGGATTGCCCCATTTCCCTGTTCTTGACCAAACCGAGCCTGTGCTACAGCGGCCAAGAGGGTGACGAAATAGGTATGAGTGTACATGAAGAGAGATGATGGGAAGGATGAAAATCGTCTTTAGTAGTGCGAGAGGTAAGAATCCGATCAGTCGATCACAATATCGGCCAGCGAGGGGAAAATAGCAGTTAAATTCAAAAGAAAGAATGAATGAATAGTTAAGTGAATGAAAGAGATTGATGAGAAGAAAAAGTGGAAGACATGCGATCTTATGTACTTGAGCTTTCTTAATGATTCTTCTGTAAAAGTCCAGAGTACTTTTCCCCTACTCCACGACACGTTTCAGTTTCTCTCTAAATTTATAAGTTTCAACGGTAAGATTAAAATCAGAGCTTTCTGTGAAACCTGCACCTGTTTAAAGTTTGTAACAGTAATGAGTAGACTTTTCCTGGGGAAGTACAAGTATCATCTGTTAGAAAAAATCAAAGAAGGATGATTAATGGATAATGCTCAGGAATGAGAGCTGCGTTGGATTTCTTCACAATTATCGCCATTCTATTGGGCTGCATAAAATTAATATCATGGACCAAATTTTCTGCGGCTGCCCACTTGATTGTTTTCAGAGTCCCTAGAATTCAGGGTACGTCTAGCTTAGTTTGCGTGTGTCGATCGGCCGTTGTGTCGAAAGCGATCGGCATCAGCAAGGATACGTTGATGAGCTAGTATGCCACATTGCAAACAACGCGACTCGTCATGTTGTTATGACAAGCGTACACATCCATCCTCGGGACCCAGTGTGAATCGTCGGTTCAAAGTTGAAGAGTTGATGCCACCTTCACAGGGAGCTAGCAACACGATTTAGTGCTACCTGCGCGCCATACTTCTTCGCGCTGTCAAGTCAGGTGGATGGGCGCATGATGTATAGTGCATTGAGTCATGTGAGACCTCAACTTATCTTATAAGTAAAATATTCAATGCCTATGTAAATGATGAGAAATTTTCTACTGCAATGAGTTTAAGTTTTGATTACTTGTTGTTTTGTTGAATATGAGTAATCGCAGGGTCCGCTCCTCCGATTGACCTAATCCTTCGCGCGAAAATCATCGAGAAAGCCCTTAAAAACGTACACGATTCTTCAAACATAAATCATGTATTTAACTCAAAAAAAAGCTTGGATAATGCTGCCGTTGAGGACTTTCAAGCGAGCAAGTTTTTTTTTAAATCTGAGGTTGACCTCAGTATTGTCTTCAAAACCCTGAGTGGTGATATCAATCAGTAAGTAAACCAGTAATTACTACCAGTATACATATATCTCACAACACAGCTCTCATCAACGCTCACGAAGAAGATCTATATCGAAACTGTAAGTAGTTTAAGGTCTGTATATGAACATTTACCCAAAAATAAAGGATATTTGTCGTGCCGTGACTGGGTCAGGGAACAAGTTTCACTAGATTTTGCTTAGCAGTGGATAAGACAAAACTTGAGTCTAAAATAAGTCAGAGTCAGTGACAAAGTCGGAAAGAAAAGGGAGAAGAATTATGCCAATAAATTGATACAAAAATACTGAATGATGCAAGTGCTCGAGCGCAAAAAATGGAAGACTCACGAGCTTCCCTAGATCCTAAACGCTGAGATGGAATGAATGAAGAATTTTCATCAAGTCTTCCAGTCTGTAGCATGGAAATCGAACAGGTTCCATCTGTCTCGTCGAGGATGGAGAAAGATTTATGTAAATTACTCACCAGAAATTCCACGAAAGACCAATCCAATGTGAGATTAAGAGATCTTGAATATCCAACAGCTCCATAAAATTTTTGACCAAAAAAATTGAAAGTTTCGAGTGTGTGGGGTATGTTGTATTGTAAAATCTTTCACATAATTCTGAGTATGTTTGTGACCCAAAAAGTGAAGCCTTTAAAACTTGCTCGCTCCTGAACGGTGGCAAAATTCTAAGCTTTTTTTTAGGAGGTATATGATTTTTGACTGGGAAATTGCAAATGTTTTTTAAGCTTTTTCGAAGACTTTCGCCGGAAAAGTGAAGACAAGAATTTACTATTTTGAGTAAAGTTTATTGCGTGGTACATATAGCAAGATATATAGCAAGAGAAAGACACTAGTGTCTCTCAAAGGCATTACAGTCTATTTAGAAAATATTTAAAACTACCAAACACAAAGCTAGGTAGTGGTTTGCACCACCGTCGTTTGTTAGAGATACATGCACATGTAAGACTAAACGTTATGATGATGAGCTTATGGAGTGAGATTATCTTTGGAGCTAGTGACTCTGAGGTTTGTATTCTGAACTTTATTCCAGATTAAGAATTAAGACGTCAGATTGCTTGTGAAAGAGAAATATATTGAACTATTTTCATAAAGAGGTCTACTATATATAGTAAGAGGTTGGCTGTGCACATATTCGGTTCTTCTATTACATGCACCATAGAAACTTCTGTATCCCTCCTAACAATCGTCGAACCTTCCATGAGTTGCTGTCTGAGCTTAATGCTACAGATATATCAGCTCAATATTATCCTGATCAATATTTACAACACTCTCTCAAATGGTGGAAACATTCCACTTATAGTGATGGGTGATCGCCATTTATTTTAGACGGGTCAGAGATTATGTGAATTGATACTTACTACAGGTAAAACCGGTATAGATGAAGTAATATCTTTGTTCCTTTGTCATATTTTAATCAGCTTAGTGCTCTCCCTCAAACCTTTTTGATTTGGTCTAGAGATGTTAAAAAAGATTTTATTTTTATTTTTGCTTTCATATAGAAGTAATTTGGACCTCATCGCAATCTAATGAATCAAACCTGCGACTTAACGAGATGGCTGCTTTTCCGTAATGGTATTTTTGATGATTTCTGATTGGGCCAGTGCTTTGGTGCCCACTCTGGATACTTATTATGGTAGTCCTTATTTGCGTGGTTGTGGCAGCAAAGTGAGCACGGGTTATCAGGTTCGACTTCTATAGAGCTTTATAGATAGACTCAAAGCTCTAGATCAAATATTTCTTAACCTTTCTCAAGGGAAATCCTATCGATTTTCACGTATGGTAACCTCATCTACAATAAGCCATAACGTACGCCTTGTTCTCTTGTGGAAGATTTAAACACCTTTAATGAAGAATTTTGAGTCCAGTTTGATAATAATTCCGGCATCTATTTCTCTGAAGTAGTATATCAGCTCTGAGATTCAACTTCAGACTGCGAAGTCAAAAATAGCCCCTGGAATTGAATTACATTGGATCAACCGGGCCCTAATGAGATAGATCACTCGCCTAGGTAGGTCTTTATCCTTTAAATGATTGTCAAACGTGATGAACTATTTCTTCTTGATCGGAGCGGTGTCGAGTAGGAAAAGAAGTCATAATATTTTCTCATTATTTTGACTATATGACTAGGAGTGTAGCTCTATCCAAAATGCTTTAGCTTTTCAGCATTAAATTTTAACACTCATCGATAGAAACTGTTCCAGTAATAAATACTTGCCTGGAACCACTTCAAATTAATAGTATTTGACGTCTAACTACTCACTCTCTGAGATAAGAAACATAGAATGAGTGAGCCCCAACTATAGACTGTTAGATAATTCTGATGAAGAAAGTTTGTTGCCTATCGAAAATTTAATATTCATACATGCACATGAACGTTACATAATATGGGAAAAGCTCGAGATGATTCTGACTTACCGAATGAAAATGTTCTCTAATTTTCATTGGTGAACTCGAAGCCTTTTCTTTGTTCTCAACTCAACAATTTTAAAACAAGAACAGATTTTCATCCAAGGAAAATATCTCAAAAATTCTGATTTAGAAAATCAATTTACGCTGACAAAAACCGAACTTTGACGAGTCGCCCAAAATAAATTGATCACCAATATGACCAAAAAATCAAATAATTATAGAGAAATTACAGCTACTGCTTTTTTTCATGCTCGCTATGGAAAAAAGGATAAGTTGGAGAGCTGGATGCAATTATGCAGTGATTTGGGAGTCCAAAATATTCCAACAAGCATTAAGAAATGCAAAATGGTGATATGGTATCTTACTTTCGATTGGCCACTCAGTGACTGACATTGTCTCCCTGATAGGCTGTGAATAAATTTTGGGTCAATATATATGACTTTTATGAGTACCTCAAAGATGGAACACAGTTTCAACAATTCAATTCCTTTCAATCGTTTAGAAATTATTCAAAAGAAAGTGGCAAAATCTTTTCTCTGAGAGAAGCAAAGGCAGCGGGTCCGATTAGGGGCTTGTTGAAAACACTTTACTGAGAATTTTGTTGGCAATTCAGAAAGTTGCTTCTCATCAAAATTCCACATCCTCCAGAAGATGTGATCTTTGTGTAAGTGAGGTAGGCGTTCAGAATCTATAAAGGGCGGATACTGACTCCATGATTATACAGAACATATTTTGTCTATGTCTTGTCTAAAATTTAGGTATTGAATTGTCAAGGTGATAAAAGGTCCGCAACAATATACATAAAAAGAAGCCTTGATGGAAATCAGATGTATTTGAGATGTGTTAGCTTGATTCATGGATTTTCTGAGGATTCTCTCTGGATTTTTCATAGTGATGTCTAAATTAAGATTTAAATGATCTCGAGTAACCTTGAGCTAAGATCGAGTTTTAGGGCAAATTTCATGTGAAATACGCATAAGATGATACCATCCTTAACCAAAATAATTTTTGGGTGATTGTATGGCTGTATGCAATGGATAGAAAGCACATTCAACCCTGATCTTTTCAAATTTAAATGGGTCACTGTTATTCCTCGAATATTCGCAGAAATAATTTGCAAGTAAAATTTAGAGATTTTTTGCAGGATGTTTGTTTACTTGGTGGTTTTTATAAATAGGCTTTCATCGTCATTATATTCGTGGTGCTGGCGCTTAATGAATCATCAAAGAGACCTTATGTAGTTTATAGCTCAACCTGTGTATAGCTCGCTGCCAGATCAGTCTCTGATAAATCAAACATGAAAATCTTCCTCACTTATCCCCCACAAGAGTGTCTCAAGCCAATCGCTCCTATAGACCATCTATTCCGGGTCACTAACTCCAAAATTTATTTTCTCCCCTTGGCTAGTAAGCCTATGTTATTGCGTTAATGCTAGGATTAACTCTCATCACATATCTTCAGTCTCTTTCTTAAGAGAATGTTTCTCTTTTTTTAACAAGTCTCTTTAAACGATAGACGGGAATGAAAGCCTTTCTTTTTTTTGCCGTTGAGTAATTGTAGCCTCTCATGACGGAAGTTCTGTATTTTTCGTAGACAAAGTGATTCATATTTGCAGATACGACCCGAGATTAATGCTTTGCGGCATGAAACCTTGTCCGTGAGTCCTTAGCCACTAAAGGGAAAAGCAAGAAAAATCTTTACTTATCTGGGTTCATGAACACCACGCGGGATTTGGATGGAGATTTTCGCTAGATCTGAACCAGCCTTCTCCTGTCTCAAGTCGGGCATGTTTCCAGGATATCACAACTCTATTTGGGAGGACGACCTGGACGATGCACCACTACATCATTCGACTCAACCCCCTTCATACATCGGAATTTTCACGACTAAAAGCATTTTTTGATGGAGCAGTCATCGCTAGATGATAGTGTAAGTAGGGAAAAGATGTTATGGTGGAGGTTGAGTCTCGTTGGAAGAATGGCCGGCAATCTCGTGTAGCAACTGAGAGCGTCTCGTGGAACTAATCCTCCATACAGACTGCAGCATTTGGTGATCATATTTATGCAGGCATACTGAGCGTTTATGCCGGTAAGGCAAGAAGGTAAAGAGATCGATCTCATCGACCGGACTCGTACTCTCTTAACACCCGTGAGATCGAAGAATATCAGATTCTGTTTATCTGGCGCGAGGACTTGAAGATGTTAGACATAGCAAGTCCGTAAGTGATTTTATATGGTTCCTAAAAGTTGATGCGAGGAGTATAAGTTTTGCACAAACTTTTTTGTGTTAACAATAGCTTTGGCTAATTACTTGTATTTCCAAGTAAACCGTTAAGTTTCACCCATCTTGTAACAGTAAAATGTAAATAGTGAACGAATAGTTTGGCGTCTTCATTAATTAGTTAACATTATACACCCCCCTGCAAAAAAAATAGTGATCCGAGATGGCAACCTCTATCGACATCCACTTGTCCTGTCTCAGGTCTCCGTGATGGATCGTCAAAAATCCAAGAATTCAGTCATGGCTAAAGGTTCATCAAAGAATAAAGCTATGCCAGAGGTTTCGAGCGACCTTAACGAAGCCGCCTTCAGTGACAATGACGAGAGTTTTCCCAATTTACTCAAGGACCAGGAGGAAGAGGAGTTAGAGGGGCTAGTATTCGGGAATGATGCTAAGTTCATGGCACAGCTAGAGAATGCAATGGACCTTGATGTTGCGGAAGTTGAAGAGGCAATTGCCCAAGATAAACCCTCTGAAAATGAAGGGCTTGAGCAACTCGCTGATGCGGAGGAAAGAACCCTATAATTACCCTAATTGCGCCGTAAATCTAACATTCTACAGCTCTTCTTTCTTGACTCAGGGCCATCAGTGGATTTGGTACCTCTCACATCTTCAAATCCTATTGAAATTGATGGTGATGAGCCCGCATGGGAAGACAGTGACGACGAGCGCCTGGCGGTATCCCTTGCTGGAAATTCAAGGTTGCGAAAGCTACGGGTTAACGAAGATGAAGATTTTGTCAACGGATCTGAATATATACGAAGATTACGAAGACAGTATGAGCGTTTGAATCCCGCTCCACCGTGGGCGCACGAGTCTACGCGACCAGTGAAGCGCCAGCGAAGGTTTTCAGCTTCCTCCGACATTTCTATTTCCTCTAACGATGAAGATCAATTGGGATCTATGATACAGCCTCTTACAAATTTCTTGCAAAGCGCCGGCTCTTTTACACGAACACCGACAAGCACAACTAAACGAGCGAAGCTACGCCCAGAAATTCTTGATATACAACAGACAAGGCCAATACCAACTACTCAGCCATGCGCTGTGTCATCATTATCCTTTCATCCTGAATGGCCAGTACTCCTCTCATCTGGACTTGCATCTACCCTCTATCTCCACCACATTGACCCCACTGCATATCCTGTACCTAATCCGCTTGTTACATCTGTTTACGTAAAAAATACTCCTCTGCACACGTCAAATTTTATACCCGAAAAGGGGGAAAAAATAATATTTTCTGGTCGCAGGAAGTACTTCCATGTTTGGGACCTTGAATCTGGCAAAATTGAGAAAGTAACACGAATATATGGTCACCAAGATGACCAGCGAAGTATGGAAGCATTTAAACTCAGCCCCTGTGGACGTTACATGGCGCTGGTAGGTTCTTCAAAGAAAGGAGGTGGTGTTATTAACGTCCTCTGCGCAAATACCATGCAATGGATTGCAGCTATGCGAATTGAGGGTGCTCAAGGCATTGCGGATTTTGCTTGGTGGCGAGACGGTGAGGGAATCACTGTCGTCAGCAAATCAAGTGAAGTGGCAGAGTGGTGCGTTGCGGAGCGTGCCTATGTAGCTCGCTGGATCGATGATGGTTATGCACCGACGGTCCTTACTCTTGGTGGCTCGGGCGGACCAAAGGCCCTTGGTGGTGATAAATGGGTCGTGATCGGTTCACAAAGCGGAATTGTCAATATTTATGACCGCCGCACATTCGTCGATGCGAGCAATCCGCAAGTGCTGAAGGTCCCTGAGCGTCCGAAGCCCAAAAAATCTTTTGGTCAGCTAACCAAACCCATCAGTCAGCTACTCATCAGCCCTGATGGACAACTACTGTCCTTCAGTAGCCGATGGAAAAAGGATGCTTTGCGAGTAGTTCATTTACCTAGCTGCACCGTCTATCGCAACTGGCCAACCGACCGCACCCCACTAGGCCGCATCACAGCTGTAGCTTTCGGGCCCGCAAGTGACCTGTTGGCTGTTGGAAACGAGGCGGGGAGAATTCATATGTGGGAGATCCGAAGCTAGCCCAGCCGACTGAATGCTTGGTGCTGGCGCCTCGTCAGTTTCTAGAGTAGCAATCTGTAAGATCAAATGGGTCTCGTAGTCGTCGTAGCGTTCCCGGCCTCTACAATCATCCAATCGTTCCACCCAACTGCGTTGACATTCTTCACTAAGAGATTACTTTCCATCCTTCCGCGACCCATCTCGTAAAACCATTGCGTGGGCCTGCCCTCAACTCAGAGACGCGTCGCGACGCGTTGCGGAGTTTCAGAGTGGCATGACATCCATCAGTGGCGGCTGAGGCTAACGACTGATCCAGACGAACGGTACACAAGCCGTAATACTCTCTTCTATCTCCTATACAAATAGCTGTCCAATTTGGCATGCGTTCATCCCGCTCGTATGCTTGTTGTCGTGGGTGAGCAGAGGCAATTGTGACGTTCGAGGGTGCCGTACGATCTTCTGATCCAAGCTGTGCCTTGAGACACGCGAGGGGATAGGTATATGTAGATATATCGTAGGCCAGGTCTAGTCTTGGAATATGATAAGCTTCGTGACTTATGCCAGTCCAGCGATAGGTGCACGTCGACCAATATGGGATGGAGACGTTATGAATTTGTGGTACTTCAGGTCTTCTTCACGTGACATTATCGCGTCGTAAATATCAGAAATGGTTCCAGATGCGTGCAAATTGTTCGGGAACGGATAGCGTGCGGTGCTGAGCTTTTGTCGAGTGGTCTGGTCAAGTAAGTTTTCACTGCAGTCAGCACCAATTTGAGGTATACTTGCTGGGCTACAAAGGCGAAGGCACAGCCAGATTTGATGTCTGTAATTGAACATGCTGCTACCACAAATAGCAGAGATATGCTACGTGTGTGTACATAAATGTATGTATATCAGACTGAACATTAACATAGTAAAAATTAGTGCACATAAGATCAAAGGATGTTATTAATTTAAATTCCGTTATGAATCGGCCTACATATCTTAGACAAGAATCCCTAGGAATTTCCCACAAATCTAAAAATGTTTGTATTTGAAACAAATATAACAAAATTTAAAAATTGTGTGAAATATAGAGTAAAATTCAAGGGGTAAGAATTAGGTCATTAACCACTCTTGATTCGATAGATGAATCAATTATCGGCGCTTCGTCTACCCGTATATCTTAGACTAATTAATCCTACACGTTCGTAAGAGTAAACATTACCCTACCAATTCTGCGACTGCTTGCTACTTTTGGGAGAGCGATCAAGTGCGGGAACAGAACAGTTGAGTATTATTCTGTTCGAAATTTTATCTATGTAAAATCGCCAAAGCCAGTGCTGTTTACCTGACCTGGATATTTTCGTAACGTTGAATGTACGAAGAGCCCATAAACTCAGCTTTCACATATTTTCGTATCATCATTTCAAAAGAAATTTAAAGAGCGTAGAAAGACTCAAAAAGGTCTACAAACACGGTGCCCAAATAAAAAGGGAATACAAATTGACGAAGGCCTAGGGTTTTTGATTTATTTGGAAGTTCTGGGAGATACTTTTTGATGAAAAGTTTGATTCGTGAATAAATTCAATGATCTAATATTTTGATAGATTTATGATTGTGAAGACATTCGCTCAGTAGGACTGAGAACTGGGAATGGCCGACGGGGGGTCGTGTTACAAATGCCAGACTCCATAAAAGGCGACCTTAGCCGGGGGCGATCGTTGGTAGTTGCGGCAAATAAATTTGAATTGAGTGTTTGGTTTGGGCTACGTTGAAGAGGATTTGTAACAAGGTATGAGAAGGTATCTTGAGTAATATTGATTTGATCCCCGAGACTGAATCCACGTGTTCGGCCATGGCGTGAGTAACTCGGTTGCCCCCAGAATAAATTCTCATGAAGTTCATCATTAAGATTTAGCTCTTCGTTTAATGCATGCTGAGCTCGTCGCTTTTGGACTCCACTCAAGGATCGGGTTTGAGCAATCTTGAGAGGAGATCCAAGACTACCAACGTAAGGTACCGAAGGTCGTTCATGAACTTTAGATGAGCTAGGACCGTAACTACGTGAGAATGGAGAGCCGAGTCTGCGGGATCGATTTTGAGTGATGCATCGAAGTCTACTCGATTGGAGCGTAGAAGCACTGAGGGGGTTTTGGTAATTATCAATTGATGCATCTCCCGCAAGCTTTACGAGGGGCCCGTCAGAATGCATGCTCTCGGCTGTGCACATACTGAGCGAAATAGATATGTCATTAATATTCATGTTGTTATTCATGGGTTCAGTCGCTGTGAATTCCAAGGCACATTGGGAAGGCATTGATTTAGAAAAAGGCGTGGTACCAAAAGCCTGGAAGTAGTGTTGAAAGCGGTAAGCATAATTTTGATCTTTTTGTCTGCAGAGATCTCTTAGTTTACTTCGTGTGGCAGAGCTAGAGTGGGGCCACTGGGCATATACTGAAAGACATCTATCGAAAGAAGTTGTTGGTTTGTTTTTGCTCTGTGTAATAAAATCACGAGAGACACTAGACCCAAGGCCCTGTGGTACTTTCCAACTTTTTCGAGCTACTCTTGCAACACGGTGACAGACGCCCTCTGGTGGAACCCGACTCTTACCAATCCTTAATGGGGTTAAAGTTGGATCTTGAAGATATACCAGATAAGTAGACCAGAGATGCGAAATTTGTGCCCTGGTCCATGGAAAGTTATACCGACGCTTTTTTCGAGAATGTAGTTCCATAGAGATAACCTTGACTTGGACTGGTGTTTTGTCGTTACTAGATTTAGCTTCGTTGATAGTTGAAAAGTGGTATGGATCTTGAAATTCCGGTTCCGGACTAGTGCAATCACCATCATCAGATTCATAATATTTTTTGTTTCTACAACAGCTGTCAAACGATTCGTGAGATAAATTAGAATCTTCGGAGTGTGAAGAAGAAGGTCTATGAATGGAATTCTCTGAAGTGTTACTTCTATACCAATCCGGTTTTCGTACGTTATTTGTATCAACGTGTAAGGTTGGTACAGGCGTTTTCGGAGAACGATCACGCGTCGGCGTTTTCTGTAACTCAGCTTCAAAGTCTGTTATTTCAGCTGGCCTAACTCTACTAGGCAATATTTGTGGAACTTCGATTGTAGGTAGAGGAACGTCTGCCGCAGCAACAGAGGCAAGAAACTGATCAGTGGGTGGTTGGAATTGCGAAATGGCTCGTCGACGAATCCTTAAGCGATGTTTTGGCGGGGGCGGCTGTTTAAGTTCATTCCGTAAATCTGGCTCCGGTGTCGAGAGGCTGTCATGGTTTCGAGATCTGAAATCTCGAGGCAAAGTTGCGGATCCGTTGGTGCAATTGTGCATTTTATGTTTCGATTTGACCAGTGAAATAAAAAGGTGTGTGTAGGATAGTTTGTCCTAATAAGAGTAACCATAAATAGCTCTTAAGTACTGAAATAAGAATCGAAGCAAAATGAAGCGAAGGTATAGATGAGATATTACGTTAAGCTGCGCATTCAATACGGATAAGGTGAGCTTGGTGTGTTGAGCTATATCCAGAACAAGTTACCGTACCAATTAATTTATCCCGGTTCGATCCTCGGAAGTCTTCCGGGGATATAAGCTCGGAGATATATATGAATCGAGTTTGATCTCGGTTACAGGGCCGACCGGCTGTGATGAATGTATCGTTAAATGATGTTTTTTTCTATGTATTCGTAACAGACCAGGTGGAATTCTAGATACTTTTAAAAGCAGTCGATTGCGTGATGGCTAATTAGATACAGGTCGTTGTAAAGATGAAAGACATAAAATTTAGAGGATGAAGAAACGTCTTTCTTTTGTTGAAAGGTGGCCACGATTTAATTGAAGCCCGATAACTGAGAGAAATAGTTTATGTCAGTGAAGATACAAGCAAACAAGGGATGGAATCTAATTACTTTTGTTACGTGTTGAGCGAATTAAATGGAATGTGGTGAGCGTCTAGCACATTGATGGTTTAACCTAGACAAATCGAAATGTTTTATTCAAGAAATTAAGTGGCACGGGTGTCAGAAACTCAATTTTTGAGATAGCTGCCGACAAGACCGGAAGGGCGATGATGATAAGGATAGTTGTGATTGCCCGGAACTAATCAAGTGGGAATCTTGGTGTTATGGTGCTCAAGTTGGATAAACAATCAGGTGACTGATTAAATAGGGAAAAGCACGCGTTCCTATTGTTTACAATTTATCTTTGCGCTAGCAGGGAAATCCCAGTAAGTGGTGGGTGGAAGTGGATATTGTCGGAAATAATGTTAGTCTTATGCCGCCCGCCGCTCTTATGCCAGCCGAATAAGTTCACACATAATTTATTCAACCATCCTTGAACTAGCGGTCGCTATCGCTCAATTTAAGACCACATAGGGAGATATGCTACTTCCAGAAACGCAAACCTTATTAAAATTAGAGTGTCAGAGTATAATTTTGTGGAAGTCTGGTGGGTGATTATGCCAAAGTCTTCCTAAGGGCGGAACGAACGGGCCTATACTGTAGTTCTACAAACTATATAATGCCTTGTATTAATGATTAGAGTTTGGCTATCCACTTTCCTATCGCGTATTATCGTTTCTAAGCGGGCCATGGTAAGTGTTTAATTTTAGCTTCTTTACAAGTACATATACATGTATATGGAAGATGCTCACCATCTACTCGATGGAAGCCTCCCTGGTCAGGCACCTAACTGCTGAGCCATTCCAGTGAGGCGTAACTGTCTTGTTCAAGGCAGAAATTGGTGCTTGATGAAAATGAATTATTTTTTAATGATCGGCATGTTTCCACCATAGCAACCGATAGCAAGAGGTTCATGTGCATGTACATGTACATGCACAAGTATGCAGGGGGAGAACTTGTTCAAAATCCAATCCTCATGGCTTCAGGGTACATCGGTATATCCATGTATTTAGTCGATTAATTATACTAAATGGGTTAAAGTGGACGGATAGCTGTGCATTTGAACCTCAGGCTCAACTTAACTATTGTGCCAAATCCCTGATCTCATCGCCCTGTCATACCACGACAGCTGATTGAATTGTTAATGCCTATCTTCAATATCAATCAAGATACAATCAAGATACAATCAAAACATTACACTCACGATTGCCCTTTGTCTAAAAATTTAGTGAGATCCTCAGATGTTATGGCACAAAAAGGACCTTTCTTGATCTACCGTAAAGCATGGAGGAGAACGATCAATTCGGAGCGACACTACGAACTAATTTTACTAATTATCTATCTCTACAAGCAAGCACACATCTTTATAGGGCTCATGCAAGGTAATGCCCCCCTTCATGCCTCAAAAACTACGACTACAGCCCATCGCTAAGTGAATCTGGACCTTATCGTCTGGCCTCCTTTCTCTCCAGATCAGCACCCTTTAGAGTCATTATGGAAGACCACAAAATGGTACCTTCAACATCGGTAACTAGAATTAGAAGAAATGAGCAGACAGATACCGCGGCTTACGTTCAACCTGGCAATCTTTGGAGCGGAGCTTAAAGTTCAATTATGTCCCAGGAACTATCTCAACTTATAGCTAGTATACCTGCGAGATGTCATGTAGTGATTCAAGCGAATGGAGGATATATGCCAAGACCCCACCCCCCCCACAATAGTCACCCCAAATTCGTCAAATTCTACAGACATTTATATAAATTATCCTATACATATAACCATAACCACATTAAAACTCCCATTAAAATTGACAAGTTTGCAGAGATATGTTCATCATTGTTTCGGCTGCTTTTGAAGCCTGCAAATTATCATATTCTCGACGCCATCGATTCCTTGCGGTCCCTCTGCCCGACCTCGGCCTGTTTTGCTCTATCGTAGCAGAGCGAGTATTTGGATCAACTGTTACTTTTTTTTGGAGGAATGTCTGGTCATCTATCTAATTTGGCAATACTGCGAATTTATTTTATCTTAGTCGCGTGCTCGCTGAATATTACCCATCGCAATCGCCTTAACCGCCTTCGATACTGACCTGAACCACTCGACCTCGTTATTCCTCCTCCTTTTGAGAGATTGCATCGTCACATGTGTCTCTCATGCAATCTTTGGAGAACTTATAGACACTCGTGTTTCCCCAGATCTAAGAGTGGACTCAGTTGGTGCCATATCTACAGGTTGGAGCACTTGTGACGAGTCGACGCCTTTTTCTGAATTTTAGGGTATAAAGCCAGCTGTATTCCGGCTGCTAATTAACGCTTTTGATGCGAAAGCCTTTATACTAGCCAAATTGCTTACGAAAAGAACGTCTAGCTCCTTGACAGGAGCTGCGTCGTCAAGGTAAGCGAGGCTCTAGATAATTCAGGGGTAACGGTGCTCCAGTGGCTACTAATACCAAGATCTAAAGACTAAAGCGCGGGAGATGAATGATGTGAGAGGAATACAAGATCAACGTTATTTTTTATACTCTAACATAAAATCTATGTTTGTATGGCTGCCGTGACCATCCAAAAGAAGAGTTTACGACCGGTTTCCCTCGGGCTTCGTTTGTGGTATGAGTACTTCTTTTAATTATCTGAAAGTAGTCTTGTTACTTGTCCATCCATTCTCTAACGCCATATATATATTCAGACTAGAGTGCATTCTTCAAAACTTTGGTGGATGAAGGCTTTTGCGCTCGAAGATGGCGAGAAGCTTGACAATCTTGATAGTCGCATAGATTGCTTTAAGGGTGATATAAAACTGTCAAACTAATCAAAAGTTAAATATTGGTACAAGGCTGACATGGTTATGAATGCACCTCTGGAGGAGGTTATTAATGCAAGGGCATCGACATGCGACCTGATGGAGCGCTAACGCTAGGTCATACATTTATCTAACGGAAATTCTCCGTTACTGCGTACATGTTATCATCTACGATTTGCAAATTTGTACTATTATTTTTTGCGTCTGCGGGTTAATATTGTTAATATTGGTACTTATCATGTATTCTGTTCAATGTGTAAAATTATATGACATATATTCTGTTTGTAAGACGGGATGGGGAGATTACTTGGTCGGAGAGAGGGCCATCGACGAGAGAACGAGCCAACTTGTACTT